>JARHVA010000922.1:1402500-1412500 GCA_037957365.1 Torreya grandis | reverse complement strand
TCTTTGTCAACAACCAAATGTTTGACACTTTGCTATTTTCTTAAGATTTTAAACATTATTTGAACAGTATATTGTTTTGGCATTTGTCCATTATTTTATTATTTTTAAAATGGACACCCAATTTTTTTTAAACAAACATTGTTAACATTTTGAAGTTAAACATTTTGAACATTGATAATGTTTTGAATGTTGACATGAAGAAAATCTGATTTTAAAAAAAATTAAAGGCATTTTGTCTTATGAGGGATTTGTTGATGATAAAAATGTGCCAATGTCAAATGACTATGCAAAATTAAAACTTTTTAAATTGAACGCACTAAACAATATGTTAAATTTTTATTTAAAATCATGGTATAAGGCACTTGAGTCAGCAGTAACTTAGAACTTGCATGATACTAACATAAAATGAAAAATTATTATCAAGAACACAATAAAATAATTAGAAAATATAAATACAAGCTCATGTTGTTATTTTTAGGTTTCTTTCTTACTAACAAGCTCATTGTATGATGCCCTATTTTCTTTTGTATTGACAAGTTTCCATGGTTAAACATGTTTCTTGAGGGAGGTAATTAGCATGATTTTTTTTGAATGTGGCATCAGAAATGATGCTTAAACCAACATTGAATCTCTATCTCTAGTTTAGTTATAAATTTAAACTAATGATAGAGAAAAGCATTATTATTTGTCATTAACAAAAAAAATACAATAGATGGATTTAGGGCAACTCATTTGAGGGTGGTTATCTAAATAATCCAAATGAGGGGGCACTAAAGGACCTCAATAATCCACATTTTCCAAGTTATTGTTGAAGAATGTCCTCTGATCTACTTTGGGCTATGAACATGCTATCGAATAATAATAATAAGAGCTGCCTCAAATGTTCTCTCTTTCCAATTGGGGGTTTCCTGTAACTTAAAAATATAAATTATTGAATTACATAAATTTTCATGATAATGACAAAGACATGACTCCATATCTTAGATTTACCATACTACAATTGTTGGGCTTTAGCCAATTCTCATATCCAAAAAATATATATAACAAGGATACATCCTTTCTATTGCCTGATGATGGAGAGAATAGGCCATGTTATCTAATGAAATATCTCATATCCTAAATGATTATAAACAATATATTAAAGACCCTAGCATTGAATAATAGTTTTAGTTCAGTCTACTTATAATAAAATAGAAACATGTAGAGAAGGAAATTAAGAGTAATGTACTGATCTAATTTTTGATGAAATGGACCCATGATGGTAAATGTACCTTGGTTAGTTTTTTTAAAATTTCATGGAATTATTATTCATCATTTTTAAACAAAAACAAGATCAATTTTTTTTTTAAATGGGAAAAAAATAAAAACTTTAACAAGAAATCAGAGGAGCATGGTATTAGTTAGTTTTGACAGTACCTACAGGTGGTTTACAACAAATTTAACGTATATATACAAATTTAAAGTATATATCTTATAAAAAAAAATTAATTCCATCCTTATTCTTATCTATGACCTAATGTAATTTAATGATAAAATTATGGTCTAACGTATTAAATTAAATTTGTTATATTTCAACAACTAACTAATTTAATTCTTTGATTATTTGTTAGCACATTATACATTTAATAACTTTAAGTATATATTGGGTTAAAGATAGAATTAAATTTGTTATAAGATATATACTTTTATAATGAAATGGTTTTATCATAAATAATATTCAAAGAAATCATACACAACAAAATTTTCTTCTTATTAGTTTTTTTAAAATACTTGTGCTTGTTTTGTGTATTACTTTTTTTTTTGGACCTTTCTCACCAAAATAAAAATTAAATATTACAGCCAACTAGGATTATTCTGACAATATTAATATATATTTTGTAAAGATAAATGCAAGAAACATTCACTCTAAAGTTATTTCAATTTGAAACTTCAGTTTTAAAGATTAATTTGAAAGATAATTAATATGATGGGTCTTGCAGTTTGACACTAAGCTTCAAACACTCTTACCTAGTTTGATAGGATAAAAGGTGCTATAAACTATAATCTAATAGGTCTCATGATATAAATATTTTTCTACTATAAATATTTTTCTATAGTCATTTCAATATTTTTATGTTTTTATAGTCAATTGAAATAAATAAAATAATTTAGAATTATATGAATAATTTATTTATGTGATAAAAGGTGTCCAACACTTCAATGAGTTAATTAATAATTTGATTCAAGATGTGGTTGGAGGATGACTTAATATTGAAGATGGTTATGCAATTTTATTTCATCTTTATTTTATTATAGAATTTTTATGTGAAATAAAATTAATTTTAATTTAATTTATATATTAATGGATGAATGCCAATATTATTTTATAAGACTAGGAAAGGTAAAATATAAAAAATAAAATGAGAGTGCACATATGCATCTCAATGAATACACAAAAATAAACTAAACCTAAACTAAGGAAAGTATAGCTAGAAAACATTAATCTAATGGAATAGATAATAATAGATCAAATAAAGAAAGGATCCATACAAGGAGATGAAACTTGTTTTTATGGAATGTATTTATAATATTCAAAATTTTAAATAAGTACATGTTATGTGTGAGGTTATGGGAAATATTGGATAAATAACATCTTTGGTGTCTATCATATAAGTTTGAAAGCAAGCCACAAGGCTCAGGTTCCTATTAATGTTGTGTGGGAGGTTTGGAAGCAGAAAATAATTACCCTGATACCTAGTAAATATCAATTTTAGGCATTAATTTCAATGCTATCATAGAATTGGCATTAGGTTAGGCCTTTAACACTAGTATATCATATGATTCATTTGGTGGATGAGGTAATTCAGGGAAACCCCATGGATGCAACATAATAATTGGCAATAATTTAGCCATAGCTTAAAAGAATGTCAAATAAATTATAACAAGCCATTCATTCTAGATTTTCAGGAAAATTTCTTCCATACTTCAAAATCCATATGACTGACAATTTGAAGTATAAATCTACCACCTTCACATGGATAAATCAAATATCCACTTGTAAAAATGTTTACTCTCATAAAATGTGGCAAAGGGGGCATGCTTGGACTTCCCTTGTCACTTAAGGATCTCTCTCAAACCTTAAAATAGTTTGTTTTACATTAGTTAGTATTTCCTTGGTTGAAATAGAATAGGGTGGATCACCAATCAAAGCAAAAGAATAGAAGGGAAAAAGACCTCAATGTGTTGAAACCTCAAATCTCAATGTGGCTTGAATTTAACATACCACAAGATTACTATCTTCCATCAGAAAGGTTTATCTCAAAGTGCAAAATCTCATGCAAAATCTAAGGTAGTTAGAGGGTACATTTGAAATTATTACCATGCAAATAAGGCATTTCCTTGCATGAAAAAATATATAAAAATGACCTAAACTTGAATCAAATTTTCATGCAATTCAATCCACCTTCATGCATAAAATCTCAATTGTTCCTCCTTTTCTAGTAGAGAACGCAGTCAATACATTAGTAGACTGACATTTTTAGAACTTAGATGGGTGATCTTTGAGAATATTTAAAACCTAAACCAACCAAATTCAAAGGTAAAAAACTCACAATTAAATTTAAAAATGATCCAAAATAATTTCCCCCACTCAAGGATCCATTACCTTTATAGGATCTAGACCTATAAAACTAAAAGCTCATGCAGCTACTCTAGCACATCCATGTGAAATAGCAATAATTCTAATAGCATCTAGACTAGGTTGCACCCATTGTAAGAAATGTTTATATAAAAAATAGTATTTTCACCAAGAAAGTAGTTGACAAAAATGGAGATAAAACTAATGCAAACCTTCATCCCAAGCATCTAGATCCACTCAACAGTAGTTTTTGTAGCTTTTGAAAGAAACTCTGTTAAAATATCCTCTATAATAAAAAGGATTTTACATTAAAAAAGGGTCAAAACATAATAATTAGGCACATTATATGATGTCCACATAATGGTAGTAATATGGTCTCTTTCGTATCTGAATGTGCAACCATGAAGACATAAAATAAACTAAAAACCTAGGGATGGCTCAGACTTGATTGTACAAGTGCAAGGCATAGTAAAAATTAGATGGGAAATAAAACAAACTCTAGGACCTATTCCTACAAACCATTTCCACCTATCCCATCTATTGGCACCTTCAACAACACCATGTGCTCAATCTACAACAAACCTCATGGCCTATGCAGTGTTAATCACCTTGTTCTTACCCAGATCTATATAACCCATTCTAACCTTGCTTTCCCATCACCTACAAGTTAGATACCCCATCCTCTATGCACCACATTTTTTTCCTCTGCAAACTCTATACTCATAAAAATCATTAAATCAACACCCATGAAACTAAATAAGACAAAGAAATAATGAAGAAATGAGAAACCCTAGAAAAAAATTAGGATTACTCACATGCCAAAGAAAGGAAATGCATGTTTTACCAATGCATGTTTGAGAAAACCCACTACCACCTCCTTAGGATTTAACTTTGAGAGTATAAATCCATCTACTACAAGATGAATAGGGAATCCAAATGTTATGGGATTCATTAAGATTTAAATATACCTATGAAATCATTATCACTACCCTAGTTGCCAATCGGGGTATTCATGGTGTAGTTTCCATACCCGAGTAGTTAACTTGTAGGGACTCAGTGCACAGTCCTTGTTTCTTCATGAATAAATATCCTTGGCTTAGTGGTGTGGAGGCACATGAAGATAAAACTTGAGCATCTAGTATGGTAGTTGAGAGAAAAGGGCTTCATGGAATTGATAGCAATGCAAAGGAAATTTTTTACATTGGTTATGTTAGGGGGAGTTGTGGTAGTTATAGTTTTTAATGGTGATAGCAATGGAACAATTATTTCAGCTATAGTTACTAAAGTCAAATCCAAAACTACCAATGTTGAGAATGACTAAAAACTCATTCTGAGCATAAGAAGCTAAATGTAGTGGCTAAAGCCACTCTGAACTTCATTGTAGATAAATTTATAGTGACAAAAGAAGCCAAAAAACCTTCCCATGAGGTCCTACAAGAATCTATAAGAAAATCTATCTAGTACATGATTGAATCAAATTATAATGGCATATATGGGTAGGGAAATGACTATCAGTGTAATAAATTAATACCTAACCCTCAAAATCTATAGCTGATCCATCTCCATCTTTCCCACTGCATTCATTAATCAAATTATTATGATGGATATTGTAGATGAGGTCAGAAATCTAGCCTATAATAACATGTAAAATATTTGAGCCAATGACAATAAAGATAAATGATTTTTTCATAATTTTTATCAACAAATGTGCAACTCAACTTTTGAAAAAAAGTAAATTTTTTATGCATGAAAAATAATACATTCTAATTGGTATAAAATAAATAGTTTAATCAAAGGTTAAATCAAATTGAAGGCTTTAGTATACCCTTTAGGACTAATAATACAAATGAATGAATCAATGTACATTGAGGATGGAAGGGTCCCACATGGTAGATGTAACTATCATTGGTTGAAGAGAGTAAGATTAAACTGGCACAAGTGGACAAATTTTTTGGTGAAGAGGGGAGAGAATAATCGATCAAAAAAAGAAAATAGAAGAGACATATACTTTAAGTAACCCAAGCATGTTTGTATGCAAGGCAAGGCATAGTCAAGAATGTATATGATCATTGTAATCATTGAACTATCCCCCACCCTCTCAATCACTTTACAAAAAAAACATTGTTAGGACTTGTTCCAAAGTCTTAACATTAGGTTTTTTGGTAGGTTAATAAATAGATATTGTTAATGGGGCATGTATCTTTTAGTAAAGACACCCCCATAAAATAAAGTTACTTAGTTTTAATTTTAGGTAGTTTTCATGTTTTGTATTTATTAATTAGAACTACCTTACGAGTTGATTTTTCGTAAATAGTTGATTATAGGATTAGTTGGTTTTACCAATCATTGGTAAAATTTATATAATCCATGTTTGCAATGTAAAAGGGTTAATGGAGTAAAGGCACCCTTATGTACTTATTTTTTTTTAATATTAATAAAATACTTGTGCACTCGCTCTAAGCGGGGACAAGGTTCAAACTATTTGTTCAAGGAGTTATCAGTGGTATCAGAGCATGGTAATTTTGGGAGCTTAGTGAATTCGAAGGAAGGCAAGGTGAAAATTTGAATTCACGTGAAATCAAATGGCATGAAATAAGGTATGCCATATCAAGAAAATATTTTAATCTTTATTGTCATTGGCTCAAATATTTTACATGTTATTATAGGCTAGATTTCTGACCTCATCTACAATATCCATCATAATAATTTGATTAATGAATGCAGTGGGAAAGATGGAGATGGATCAGCTATAGATTTTGAGGGTTAGGTATTAATTTATTACACTGATAGTCATTTCCCTACCCATATATGCCATTATAATTTGATTCAATCATGTACTAGATAGATTTTCTTATAGATTCTTGTAGGACCTCATGGGAAGGTTTTTTGGCTTCTTTTGTCACTATAAATTTATCTACAATGAAGTTCAGAGTGGCTTTAGCCACTACATTTATCTTCTTATGCTCAGAATGAGTTTTTAGTCATTCTCAACATTGGTAGTTTTGGATTTGACTTTAGTAACTATAGCTGAAATAATTGTTCCATTGCTATCACCATTAAAAACTATAACTACCACAACTCCCCCTAACATAACCAATGTAAAAAATTTCCTTTGCATTGCTATCAATTCCATGAAGCCCTTTTCTCTCAACTACCATACTAGATGCTCAAGTTTTATCTTCATGTGCCTCCACACCACTAAGCCAAGGATATTTATTCATGAAGAAACAAGGACTGTGCACTGAGTCCCTACAAGTTAACTACTCGGGTATGGAAACTACACCATGAATACCCCGATTGGCAACTAGGGTAGTGATAATGATTTCATAGGTATATTTAAATCTTAATGAATCCCATAACATTTGGATTCCCTATTCATCTTGTAGTAGATGGATTTATACTCTCAAAGTTAAATCCTAAGGAGGTGGTAGTGGGTTTTCTCAAACATGCATTAGTAAAACATGCATTTCCTTTCTTTGGCATGTGAGTAATCCTAATTTTTTTCTAGGGTTTCTCATTTCTTCATTATTTCTTTGTCTTATTTAGTTTCATGGGTGTTGATTTAATGATTTTTATGAGTATAGAGTTTGCAGAGGAAAAAAATGTGGTGCATAGAGGATGGGGTATCTAACTTGTAGGTGATGGGAAAGCAAGGTTAGAATGGGTTAGATTAGATCTGGGTAAGAACAAGGTGATTAACACTGCATAGGCCATGAGGTTTGTTGTAGATTGAGCACATGGTGTTGTTGAAGGTGCCAATAGATGGGATAGGTGGAAATGGTTTGTAGGAATAGGTCCTAGAGTTTGTTTTATTTCCCATCTAATTTTTACTATGCCTTGCACTTGTACAATCAAGTCTGAGCCATCCCTAGGTTTTTAGTTTATTTTATGTCTTCATGGTTGCACATTCAGATACGAAAGAGACCATATTACTACCATTATCTGGACATCATATAATGTGCCTAATTATTATGTTTTGACCCTTTTTTAATGTAAAATCCTTTTTATTATAGAGGATATTTTAACAGAGTTTCTTTCAAAAGCTATAAAAACTACTGTTGAGTGGATCTAGATGCTTGGGATGAAGGTTTGCATTAGTTTTATCTCCATTTTTGTCAACTAATTTCTTGGTGAAAATACTATTTTTTATATAAACATTTATTACAATGGGTGCAACCTGGTCTAGATGCTATTAGAATTGTTGTTATTTCACATGGATGTGCTAGAGTAGCTGCATGAGCTTTTAGTTTTATAGGTCTAGATCCTATAAAGGTAATGGATCCTTGAGTGGGGGAAATTATTTTGGATCATTTTTAAATTGAATTGTGAGTTTTTTACCTTTGAATTTGGTTGTTTTAGGTTTTAAATATTCTCAAAGATCACCCATCTAAGTTCTAAAAATGTCAGTCTACTGATGTATTGACTGCGTTCTCTACTAGAAAAGGAGGAACAATTGAGATTTTATGCATGAAGGTGGATTGAACTGCATGAAAATTTGATTCAAGTTTAGGTCATTTTTATATATTTTTTCATGCAAGGAAATGCCTTCTTTGCATGGTAATAATTTCAAATGTACCCTCTAACTACCTTAGATTTTGCATGAGATTTTGCACTTTGAGATAAACCTTTCTGATGGAAGATAATAATCTTGTGGTATGTTAAATTCAAGCAACATTGAGATTTGAGGTTTCAACACATTGAGGTCTTTTTCCCTTCTATTCTTTTGCTTTGATTGGTGATCCACCCTATTCTATTTCAACCAAGGAAATACTAACTAATGTAAAACAAACTATTTTAAGGTTTGAGAGAGATCCTTAAGTGACAAGGGAAGTCCAAGCATGCCCCCTTTGCCACATTTTATGGGAGTAAACATTTTAACAAGTGGATATTTGATTTATCCCTGTGAAGGTGGTAGCTTTATACTTCAAATTGTCAGTCATATGGATTTTGAGGTATGGAAGAAATTTTCCTGAAAATCTAGAATGAATGGCTTGTTATAATTTATTTGACATTCTTTTAAGCTATGGCTAAATTATTGCCAATTATTATGTTGCATCCATGGGGTTTCCCTGAATTACCTCATCCACCAAATGAATCATATGATATACTAGTGTTAAAGGCCTAACCTAATGCCAATTCTATGATAGCATTGAAATTAATGCCTAAAATTGATATTTACTAGGTATCAGGGTTATTATTTTCTGCTTCCAAACCTCCCACACAACATTAATAGGAACCTAAGCCTTGTGGCTTGCTTTCAAACTTATATGATAGACACCAAAAATGTTATTTATCCAATACTTCCCATAACCTCACACATAACATGTACTTATTTAAAATTTTGAATATTATAAATACATTCCATAAAAACAAGTTTCATCTCCTTGTATGGATCCTTTCTTTATTTGATCTATTATTATCTATTCCATTAGATTAATGTTTTCTAGCTATACTTTCCTTAGTTTAGGTTTAGTTTATTTTTGTGTATTCATCGAGATGCATATGTGCACTCTCATTTTATTTTATTTTTTAAACCTTTCCTAGTCTCATAAAATAATATTGGCATTCATCCATTAATATATAAATTAAAATTAATTTTATTTCACATAAAAATTCTATAATAAAATAAAGATGAAAGAAAATTGCATAACCATCTTCAATCTTAAGTCATCCTCCAACCACATCTTGAATCAAATTATTAATTAACTCATTGAAGTGTTGGACACCTTTTATCACATAAATAAATTATTCATATAATTCTAAATTATTTTATTTATTTCAATTGACTATAAAAACATAAAAATATTGAAATGACTATAGAAAAATATTTATAGTAGAAAAATATTTATATCATGAGACCTATTAGATTATAGTTTATAGCACCTTTTATCCTATCAAACTAGGTAAGAGTGTTTGAAGCTTAGTGTCAAACTGCAAGACCCATCATATTAATTATCTTTCAAATTAATCTTTAAAACTGAAGTTTTAAATTGAAATAACTTTAGAGTGAATGTTTCTTGCATTTATCTTTACAAAATATATATTAATATTGTCAGAATAATCCTAGTTGGCTGTAATATTTAATTTTTATTTTGGTGAGAAAGGTCCAAAAAAAAAGTAATACACAAAACAAGCACAAGTATTTTAAAAAAACTAATAAGAAGAAAATTTTGTTGTGTATGATTTCTTTGACTATTATTTATGATAAAACCATTTCATTATAAAAGTATATATCTTATAACAAATTTAATTCTATTTTTAACCCAATATATACTTAAAGTTATTAAATGTATAATGTGCTAACAAATAATCAAAGAATTAAATTAGTTAGTTGTTGAAATATAACAAATTTAATTTAATACATTAGACCATAATTTTATCATT
>JARHVA010000922.1:1345000-1395000 GCA_037957365.1 Torreya grandis | reverse complement strand
TGACACCATTAAGCATTACATTTGGACATGTTGACATTATTAAGCATTAAGAAAGAGCTATATTAAAAAAAATGATTGTAAACGATAAGATGCATATGGTTTTCTAATCATCTTTTATCCTATATAAAAAGAAATAATATTTGATTCCTACATAAATAAATACCTTGAATAGTTTACATCTATACCCATTGATTCTACTGATATAAATACCATATTCTAAAATTTATAGGATAAAATATTTTCTAAACTACCATTACAACATACACATTACCAATTATAAACAATAGATAAACAAGGTGTATAAGGGACAGGAGCTAGTACTTGAGTACTTTATGTTGTGCACTTAATAAATATAGTCTATAACTACAAATTAATGTACATAAAAAATTGTTTTAATTTTTAACATATTTTTAATATATATCTCATTTAGTGTGTCTAAGTAGAGAGAGCCACATTTTGAATTGATTTAAAATAGAAAAAATGAAATACATTAAAAAATATGTTTATCCTAAACATACACATTCGATATTTAATAGTTGTACAGATGATGTGCCATGATGTGATTAGTTACTTTATTCCATTATTTGGTACAAGTTGTAGAACAAGATATAGATTGGATTTTCATTTTAATCTATTTAAGTATTGGGTAGTTCTCTCTCATCTATTGTCACAAGTATTGGCCCAACTCAAATATTGGCTCCTTTCCCTTATATCTTTGGGCTTTAAGGTTTGTTGGTCTATCAACAATTCATAAAGATACCCAATTTTTTGGTCAATTTAGATTTTCCATATTTATATTTATTTTATAGAAAATATAAAATCATTCTTGTATAGAGTATTTAATAGTTAATTATAAGTTTAATAGTTTTTTTTAAATTGAAATATTTGGTTGTTACAAAAACAAAAACTATAAATCAAGAAGATCATAACATAAGCGTAAACCTCAAAGAAAGAACCATTACAATTTCAACACAACATTCATCTGATCATTTTCAACCTTTCTAATCCACTTTTCAACTTTCACCAATTGTTGTGTTAGTTTAGTGTTATAGACAAGATCACTCTAAATAACCCTGAAGAGATTATGTAACTGTAAACAACAATTAGAGCAATGTTTTTGAATTGCAACTAAAAAAGGAATATAAGATTTATTAAAGACATCAATGCATATATTCTTTCATAAGTTGCCGATAATCAGATGCCTAAAAGATTCAACAATCACATTAGAAGAACTTATTTTCAAGATAACTAGTGTCCAAAAATACTAGGGAAGTCATTGTACACAACAACCTATATGCTTTGAGCAAACATGCATCTCCAAAATATGAGTGACAAACTCAGGAAGATTACAAATAGGACACTTGAGAGGGTTGAAAGTAATAAATTAGATGTTGCCATCAATGAGCAGTTTGTGAAAGAGAAGCTCCTAAGTAGTGATTTGAACCATGCCATCAAGATTGGACTTCCAAATGGTAGCTACAAGGTCTTGTGATTTACCTTCACTAAATTTGCTTTTTCACTCTGAATTAAGCCTTCGTTCTAAAAGCAACCTTGGAAGGAGTTTTTGATAGACACATTTGAGTGGGAAGTGATCAAGCCTATTATTGTTAGGATACCTTCAATCCTTGACAAAGTTTCACTAAATTAAAGTGGACATCTTAAAAAGTAATGAATTATCCACAAGTTGCAAATTTTCATTTATAACAGTCTTGCTAGAGTTCTGTAGGTGAAAAATATCCTTTAAAAGTGACCAATGTTTCCATTGATAGCAAGATAAGTGGCATAAATCTCCAAATTGTTATATGCATTTATTAAATAGGCATTTTCCTTTTAGCCTATAGTGCAGAGCAAGGGGAGTCCTACTAATTTCAACATGTCTATTTCATGAAATAGAGGAAACCAGAAAGCTAAGACCATGTCAAAGGGAATTATTTTTCCAGTCCAACAGTTGATAGGTTTCTTGCTAGGATTTCCACATATTATTAAGTGCGGAAGACATTGAGAGTTTTAAGTATTTAGAGAGCAACAATTTATCATATATGTGTGCACCTTTTCAATGACCCTTATAAGAAGCATTTGGAACTTTATGTCAAACAAGAACTTTCCATGCTTCAAAATTGTGAAAATCCTGAATGATCCATTTAGAAATCAAACACTTACCTTGCATCAAAGGATCCATAACACTAAGGTCTCCTTTGCCTTTTGACTGAATGTAGTGATTCTAAAAGATGCACTGCATACATTTGATGCCATCCATTTGGCCCAAATAATTTTTTTTTATAAGCTTGGTGAGTCTATTGTAGCAAGTTTTAGATGAAAACCAACATGAATAATAGTAAACATGTGTTACAACAAAAATATTATTATAAACTTTGATTCTACGAGCAAAGGAAAGAAATTTAGATCCCCAATAATCAAGCTTTTCCTTAAATTTGATCAAAAACTAGTTCCGCATGTCACTAAGAGAGACTCTAAGGCCAAAGGGGATACCCAAGTACCTTGTAATTTCTCCATGCTGAACACATTTTCAATTAGGAGGAATCCAATAGGGACTAGGATCAGCTTGATCATTATAAATACAGTTTTATAAATCACAAGTTTAGACCCTGAAAAAACATAATACATCGCAAGGATATCTATAACATTTATGATTTCTTCTTGGTCTTTGCAAAGAAAAAACATATTATCATTAGCAAAATGAGAGTTAAGGGCATAAAAATCATTAGGAAGAGTGTTCCCTTTGATAAGATTAAAATTATTTGTCATTTGCAACAAGTATTCAAAAAAATCTGACAAAAATATATAGAAAAAGAGCTAAAGGACAACCTTGGCGAATGGATTATTGAAGCATAAAGTATTTAGTGAGAGAACCATTCAATGAGAATCTAGCTAAGGTATCATTGAAAAAAAATTAATGTAGTGAATCATTTTTTTCCAAACCCCAGCGACCTTACCATATTAAGAATAAACAACTATTTGATTTTGTCAAAGTTAAGCTTAACAATTATCGAGTTTTGAGTTATTTTTTGTGCCCAATCTGAAATTTCTTAAGCCAAGCCCAGATTTTCTAGAATGAACCTCCCACCAATAAATCTTGTTTTCTCAAATCTAGCAATCTCTTGCACTACTACTTTAATATGATGAGTAATGGATTTAATAATGATCTTATAAGAGGTATTAAAGAGAGTGATGGGTTTTCAACTAACTATGTTATTTTTATCATTACCTTAAGGAACGAGCTTTATCAATGCTTAGTTTGTTTAGCTTCAAGATAAACTTTTAAAAATTAATCATGAATACTAGGGCACATGGCCTTGAAAAATTTTGCCGATAAACCATCTAAGCCAAAACTTCTTTTCTCTGTCATATAGAAAAAGAGTATTCAAACTCCTCAGGGGTCAACAACCCGTCAAGGTGATCATGCATGATCCTAATAGGAATAAATTGGTTCATTGCATTACTTAGTTCTATGTATATCTCACCAATGAAGAGAGTTTTAAAATGATGCATGAATACATTTTTAATTGAAATATAAGAGGAGGATCAGTTCCCATTTTGGTTTAATATGGACATTATCCTCTCCTTTTGGTGTTTGTGCTTTAGGTCTTGAATAAGAACTTGGAACCTTCATCTCCCTCTTTAATCCCAATAAGATGGGATCATATTCAAGCCCCTTATCCCTAATAAAACTCAAATTCTCTTATTCAATTTTTCATAACAGTGACTATATTTTGAAGGTTTTCATCCAAAGGCTTATACTGGAGGAGTTTATGTCCTTCCTCAAGCCTTCTTCTTAGAGACATTTCCTTCATATTCTTGGCCATATAATATTTTACCATAATATTGGAGAAAAGAGGTGCATCTGTCAATTGTAGCTTGCCACCAAAGGATCCAACTTTCCCTTTCTTGAAGCTTGATAACTGAATTTCAAAGAGCACTGAGGCAAGTTATATGATCCTTGTTACTCAAATGAATCATATTGAGTGTTCATGGAAAATTACAAGAATTTTTCCCATCACCAATAAGGGAAAGTTACAAAATAATGGGAAGATCGTCAGATAAAGTGGCAACAAGATCCACATACACCATTTTCTCCTGTGATTACGGAGTGACTTGAAGGTTTGAGGATACATATAATATGTCCAAATGGTTGAATTTTTTGTCGAGACCTTATCTACAATTCGAACATGTGAACCAGTACTCCTATTGGGTATTAAACTTCTCATTTAAGGGGTTATAAACCCTTAAGGAGTTCCTACAGTAAAGCCAAGCCCCAAATTCAAATGGGGATAGTTTATGATCACTAGGCCAACTTATATCTATGTTGTTTTCTATCATGTGAAAAACACCTCCAACAACCCACTTAGTAGAGGGAAGATTATCTCCTATCCATTGCCAAATTTATGTGTGTTCATGATGATCATTGGGAGCATAAATCGAGTAGAAACCAATAATTTTGTTTTGGGAAAGGTAAGTGATCCAAAAACAATGGTTGGAAGGATCTTCCCCTTGACAAACAATAAGGTTGTTGATCCAAGGAATGACACCAAGTACCACTCCACCTCTACCATCGGATTGAGAAGATTTTTAAAAAACTGTATCTTTATAGACTTTTTGAGGGAAGATTCAAGTCTTACCCCACCTACCTCTACTTCTCGTAGAAAAACAACGTTAGGATGCCAAATATCAAGAGTATTCTTAATTTGAAACTTGTGGTTAGGGATTGACAAACCACTCGCATTCCAAGAAAAGATTTTACACTTCATTAAGAAAGTGGAATACATTCCTTTAGCTCTATAGTGAAAAATAGGAAACAGTGATTAAGAGGAACCGTTTTATTAGTGTTTGAGTTATAAGTAAAGACCCCACTATTAACTAGCAAGAAATAACATTGCCTACTAATATATGGGGGATATTCTTGCAATTTGTTCTTCTCAAAAAGAATGCAACCCCACTATTAGGTCTATTTTGAGGAGTTAGTAGTAAAGTCACTGAGCTCCTTCCTTTTTAACTACACGCCACCCTTGCTCCATAATATCCTTGCGGAGAAACTGACCGAGTAGGTTATTCATGATTGAATGGGACATTGCATGAGTTGGGGCAGTTTTAAAAAGGGACATGGCTAGTAATAATATCATTAGCGCTGAGACTCTAATTTATCGAAAGGGTAATTGTGGCATTCTTTGAGCACTTTGAAAGTTTAGTGGTGCGAACTAATTTAAGTGTAAAATCTGATTGAGTAGCATTAATTGTATTAAATTAAGAGTTAGCCCTAATATTTTTATGTTAATTTTTAGATTTCTCATGCACATGAGGCTGATTCAACGTAGTTTTGTAAGGAGGGCAAGTTTCCCTGAAATGTCCTTTATGATAGTAAAAACATGCATTGGGTGTGTTCATGGAAACCACATCCAAGCCCTTATTAAAGTCTTAGCTCCTTGCGAATAGCTGCGTGCCCTAACTCTGTTTGGAAGTTGGCTGTTATGATGCACGGGCATAGGTCTGCAAAGGGTGTAGGCATGGACCAACAACAACAACCGCCTGCAATGGCAACCACTGCCAAACCCTGTCGTTGCGTGCCCTAGCAGCTATTTTGCGTCAGTTGTTTTGTTTTTAGTGGTTTTACTCTCAAACTCTATTGTTTTCGATTCTGGGAAGCCTTATCGTCATGCATATGCTTGTGGATCGGAGCGTCCTTGCGATTACGGCATGATAATTTGCTTCTATCTATTGGCAGATTGTTGCTTTATCTTCTTCTTTTCATTTGTTCGGACAAATTGGTATTTTTTTATGTTAAGTTTAATAGTTGATGGACGACTGCACCTGAATTGGCTACAAGGGTTTACTATATGCTGCATATTTTTAAATTGAAAGTCGTTCAAGGGTTTAATATAATGCTATTGAGAACTCATATAGATTTTACAAAGATTAGGAAATCATTTTAAGATTTTTTGAAGTTAGTTTTTCTCATACAGCACTTTTGGTTCATGATTTAAAGTTTTGTTTATATTTTAAGTATTTTTTTATTGAGGATAAACACATTTGCCTAGGGTTATGAACTGAGGAAATGTGTTTGACTAGAACTATGAACTAGGTCTGGGACACAAACAAAAGTCCTAGTCCTCAATATAATCTAAACCACCAAAAAAATATAGAGGACCAATTAAAAACTACTGGCACAAAAAGAATACCCAAATCACATGATAAACACCTAAAAAAAGTCGTTGCTCTATCGCTAAAGAGCAACTAAAGGACAATAATTTACCAAAACCAAGAGATAATATTAAAGGGATTGGCATCTCGCAAATGACCGAGAGCACCTGAAGCAAAGGGATAAAAAAGTTAGTTGCAGGGAGTAACCAATCTTCTCCCTCATTAGGATAAGAGGTTCTCCATCATCCATTGAGAACCGTCTTTCACCATTTTCTTTGCTTTTGATCTCAACATCTCTACGTTTGATCTTTTCCCTTTTCTTTTAGTCATTGAGCCCCAATTAGCTTTGGTCTCACATCTTTAGGTCAAGAAGGGGTGGAGACTTTTTTAACAAGCTGGGGAGAATTTGGAGCTTCATTGGGACCAGGTACCTCCTTCGAAGGAACCCCCTGTCAGGGGAGACCGAAATATCCCCAGGTGAGGAATGGGGTGGGATGGAAATAGGGTGTTGCAAGAACTTTCCATAATTATGCCAAAATAAATTCTAATTAGGGGACTCATCCTTCTTCCTCCAAACTAACTAAGAATGAGACATGATGGATAAATGAATCTTCGAAGAACACCTAATTGCATGATGCCCAAGGAGATGACACCAAAAACATCTAAAAGGAAGACCTTCTTAGTTAAGATACTGAGTCCATGTGCCTCAAGAAGAGATCAAATTAACCCAATGAAAGAGAGGTTTGGAGAGATCTAGAATTTATATCAATTTTCACAAAATATCTCACTCTATTAACCAACATTTTGATATGTTCATCTTTTATCATGATAAGTGAAAGATTGTATAATCTGATCCAAAGAGAGCAGCTGAGATTGTCATCTTTGTTGGATCAAAAAAGGAAGACCAGGGCCAAAAAAAGAACCCTTAGTTACCAAAACCATGGTCTCGATGACCAAACAAAGTCCCTATCAAAAGAACATTAGAAGACCACTTGGAAGAATCTAAATTTGAGCATAGAAAAGGAAAGAGCAATGATGGATCTCCAGATAGTTAAGGCCCAGTTAGACAGATATGTTGACAATTTGCTACCAAAATCAAGCTCCATTCCTTGAATAGAAGGGTCAAAGATTACAAACTTTGGAGTCTCCTTCAAGAAAAGCACATGAACATCCATGAGCAGGATCGTAGGAGAGTGAGATATCAAAGCAAGGGTGGAAAGAACAGGGACACCATCCCCTGTAGAAGCATGTGAGTGAGACTCATAAATCCTAGACATGCAAACATGGGTGGGAGAAACAACATCAAGAACATAAGAGAGCAACGACTTACAAAAATCCCTACATTTGTGGTAAGGGTTCCTAGCATTCTTGTAATTAGTGCAAATCCACCGCTTCTCAGAGGTCTTTGCCTCTAAACCACTAGGAAGGTATTGAAAAAAGAATTATAGCGTTGAGATTGGGGCAAAATGAAAGCATTGGATATGCTACAGGGAGTCTCCTAAAATGATTGCCAAAGAGCCATTTTTTCCTTTCAGACCCTTCACCATTGGCATTGACACTACATGTCCGTTGAAGATCATCACAAGATGCCAAACAACCTATCAACTGATGAGGGATAACATAGTTGTTCATATGAGAGGGATTTCCTGCAACGACGTTTGCCTTTGTAGCTGCAGCAAGGTCACCCCCCTTTCTAGGCACCATATTATTTACAGAGTTTAAAAAACCCTCCGTAAATTATCTCACTACCTACTTAAATCTTGGAAATCATTTCCACGTTGTTGCAGTGGCCTTTGGGAACTATCCCCAGAACAGAGGCTTCCTCCTGCTCATAGACCCGAACGTCCAAATCCTCAACCTACTCAAAATCTTCTAATTCTGAATCAAATGCATAAGTCAAAGATTCAGAGAAACTGTACAAGGGACTGTTGGGATTCAAACGAACCATTTTTTTTCCTCACATTGTTAAACTTCACTTTTATTACATTCTTTTTATAAATTGTATTATAATATAATATTATATAATTATGATATTATATTATTCTATATTTTAATTATATAATATGTATAATGTATTACATTATATATTAATATATTATTATTATATATAAATATAGCAATTGCTAGTTATTGAGATGCTTTGCAACACGTGCCAAAATCATGTAAAAATGACCGTTTACCAAATGCAATAAATTCATGGAGAAGAATGGGTATTTGGTGGAAAGAAGACCCACTTGAGTGCTAATTATAAACACGTAAACAGTCAATGGAGATTTATATGGGATTTGTTTGATTTGTTGACTTTGGCATTATAACTTGTCGTTTAGGAAAGGTGGCAATCAAACATTTGAAAAGGCCAACAACAACTCGCATTCAATATTGCCATTAATGAAAATTTGTATAATTATATTTGATGTAATGATTTAACCCACTATTTGATTATTTTAGTGTTATTATTTAATTTTATGTGTATGTATTTTCACCTTTAGTAAAACAAGGACTTCATGTTTTGATAGATAAGTTTGGTTGATTTTCAGTTTGGAATTTTGGATTCGGGAAAGATTTTTTTATAAAAAGGTAGGGTTTTTTTTTAAACTTTCATTTTACATATATCAAAAAAAAATAGATTGTCGATTATTGGTTCAAATTAGGTATTATTGATACGATTGTAGGTTAGTCATCTTCATGTTTCCTATTCTCTTTTTCCCTTTTTTTATTTATGAGTGTTTTGGTCATTGTGTTTATATAATTATTAACACTCTTGGGTTTGTCTATAGTGTTGATGATGTTTATGGGCTTTTAGTGGCCCCTTTTGACAAGAGTGCATGTCTTGTATGGTCTTGTCTTTTTTATTTTTAGTCATTATTTTGTTTGTTAACACATTAATAGAGGTCATAATTTGTCCATTCAATTGTTTATAAATACACAACCATTTAATTTATTTACATCGAAAATCATAAAGTATACAATTATTGTTCATATGTATATATTGAGCATTTAAAACCAATTATTAGAACATTTATTGAAGCATACAAGTTTATGTTAGACACACACTGAATAACATTGGAGTTTATAAGTTATTATAACCATTCATATTACGAGGTTTGTTATTTTCGATATAGTTACTATTTAGGGGCTTATTAAATATCAAGATAGTGTTTTAATTCTTTGATTTACAACATGCCTCAAACCACATGTTTATGTAAGCTTTTAAGTATTGATGGACATCTATGGTTTGGAGAGGAAATATGTTTTATAGCTATATGGATGTGCAAACCAAAGAGCATAAATTGAGGAGCATCAGTGTTGGGAGTTGGTAGAATGAATGAGTCTTCAAGCGTAATGACATTAAGAAAAATTATTACTTGAAAAGGTTTTAAGTGGATCTAGTGGAGTATGTTGTGAATATTATTAGGGTTTAACTATACAAAGTGATTTATTGTAAAGTAGCCATACCCTACTATATTTAGAAATAGTTATGCACTTTAAGGAGAACAAATTTATTAATTGTAACCACAAGGTGGTCGCTTATACCTATAAAATCCCATCTTGGCTCTTAGTTTAGGTTGTTGTTGACACTATTATTGGGTAGTTGTTGAAATCATTGTTACTATTGTTGATATTGTTAAATTTTGAATACATTTGTGTAATATTATGTATTAATGCTAAGAGGCCGAAATATCTCATTAATGGGTGATGGTGTTATCTAATTTTGTTTACTAAACTTATGATGTTTATGGTAGTGGTTCTCTCTCAAATTCTCACATAACTCTTATTTAATGTTTAAGCTAAACAAGTGTTGGTCCATGGTAATGTTGTTCTAAAAGTTAACAAGGTTAAATGATCCAAGACATCTTTTGTGACTAACTTAATTGTACCATGGTAGTCTCTCTCTCTACACCTCGAGTGAGTGCACAAGTCCACTTGCATGATATGTTGTGATGTCTTGATTTCCACATCATGTATGTGCAGATATTGAAGACCTTTAGTCTACTTTTCCATAGACTAAAGGGATACTTTCGGGGTTATATTTTATTAGTTAATTATTAATTACCAAAATAGTGATTTTTATCATTTATTTTTATAAGGTGATTATTATTTAATTAATAGAATATTTGATAAAAGTGGTTTTTACCACTAAAATATTTAATTAAATTAATTATTAATTTATTTGCCTAAAATTAATTTTAATTACTATTTTTTTTAGATAGATATGATTTTGGTGGGATCTTTACCCTTATATGCTTTTGATCAAAGCTCCAACTAGTCTGGGACACAATCAGGAACCTAGATATCAAAGTACACAAGTATCAAAAATACCAATAATGACCACAACTGACCCGAGAATACCATCAACGACCACAACCGACCTCCAATACCATCTGAGATTTGAGCCTGTGTGGTGCTTGTAACAATCAAGTTGCTTTACCAACTCACCCACATCTCAGCGGTTAAATTTTTTGGGTACAAGTATTTTTATATTCGAAATGCCCAAACCAACGGTGAATAGTATCTCTAGCCATGGACTATGGAATGTATCATCGTATTGAGCACAGGTTTCAATCCACTTACCAACCCCTATCACATTAAACATTGAGTTGGTTAGCCCATTACATGTGGATACTTTTCACAAAAGTGTGCATACCTTACCCCCTGTAGGATTAAAACCTGTGACCTCCCTTTTGGGAGCACATGTTCTTCACCATTAGGCCAACTCAGGTGCACTTTTTAATTACTATTTTATTAAGGCAACTAATTAATATTATATTTGAAAAAGAGGAATGTTAGCTTAGGAGCTAAAGCAAGGAAATGAAAAGATTTTTTAAAAAGGGCAAGTGAGGCTTATGAGGTATTTTACCTCTCTAAGGTGGTTCACCTCCCTTTAGAAGGTACAAATACAATGTGAAGATCACAATTGAAGATATGTTGAATTTAATAATTATTTCTTCATACTTGAAGAAGTTATTGGGATGCATGCCCAATAGGTGTTCATAGATTTGGTGTTGATTATTCTACAAAAGGTGTCTTTTGACACCACCTTTGTTAAAGGAGGTTTTTTTACTTATCGTAGAGTGGGGTAATTTGCTTTGAGAGGTTTTAGTGGTTTATTTGAGGTCCATTTGATGCATAATATTTTTGATTATTATTTGCACTAATTTGTAAGTGGAGCAACTAGGTTTGGAGGCCTCTTGGAGTGTTTAGAGATATTTTTTAGGGTCTATTTGGGTAATTTAATGTTATGGAATTTACTACTAATTTACTGAATATTGGCATAGGGTTTGGAGAAGAATTGATGAAGATTTGAAGCTCTAATTTGACAGAATATTAAATAATAATTTTTAGATTATTATTTAATTTTTTTGACATCGTTTCTTGATCATTTTCACTTGTGAAAGGTAGGATCGTACTCAATAAATATTTAGCTATTTTTTTGCACTTTGGTGACTTGGGCGATTGGCTTGGAGGACCTTTTGGGCCATTTTGGATGCCCTAGGGGTTCACTAGAATTTTCCTTGATTTTTGGGCACATGTGGAATATTTTTATTGAGGGTTTAAAGTAGAAAATGAGCAAGGAACAGAAGTTGTAATTGAGATAAATTCTTATTTTTATAGCTATCTTAAATTGGCATTTAATCCTCAATAAATTGATAAAAAGGTACTTCTTTCCTATTTTTAATTTACTGCTTATTTTGGCAAGCATTCAAATGAATTTTGGATAAAAGAGTGGTTGGAAATTGTCTTCACATCCCTTGCATTGTGGTGCCTAGGGTTTATTGGGGTTTGGTAAGGGTTTTGGAACATTTCTTACAAACTAGGTTTTGCTAATTTTTATTTCAGAATTTTAGAATTTGTGGATTTTAGGGGAAAACTCCTATTTGTTAAATCATCCCATTTGGGGACATTACATATGTTGACACTGTGAATATCATTCTTAGGGGTTAACCCAATGGCGTAAATATAATGTCTGACACATAGGAAAATACCCCAACTAGTCATCAGACCAATTTAGACATATTTATCATTTTAGGAAATGTTAGTATGAACATTAGATTGTAATGTGAGTGAATAAATAGAAGTGTGAGTGTACTAATAATACATGCTCATATTGAGATGTATTAGTTGTACGTGAGTTTAACTCACCATTAGAATAGGTGATGTGTGAGTGATATTTGGGATATTGAGAGAATAATGGAGTGAGAAATCATAGTAGGGAGAGATGTGGAATTTGCAGATCAGGATTGACTCTTATTATGTAGGAACTTGGATTTGTATATATATCTCTTCTTATATGATTAATAATTATCCCAAAAATTTACTATAGAGCATTATAATTATTGTGAGTTAGTGTGAAGAATTCATAATGTGTATATTGAGTGGTTTTGATTATAATATTGTTTAAAAATTAAAAATGGTATCATAACATGTTTTTACTATAATGGATCATTGATGGAGTCTTTAAGGGCATGCTCATTGTTTTTATAATCATCCCATTCATGAGAGTAAAAATCTACAAAATTTTTAGAAGTTTAGTTTTAGTGTCAAATTTTTAATTATGTAAGAGAGAGGTGTGATAACTTTGTGAATTTCAATTAGTGGATGTTGGATTGTACCATTCAGTGATCCACATTTAATCCTAGTGATTTTTATCAATGCATTCATATTGACTATCAAAACCAAGGACGTATCTCCACAACACATGGATCATTTTGTCATTGGTGAAGATTTTATTCATACACCTACATCTAAGGTGTATTTAGTTGTACTACATGTAACCATTTATCTTTTGACAAGAGTTTGAGGATTTTGTTGTTTTATTTTCAAGCAGTAAATGAGCAAGTAATATTGAAGAATCGAGCAAGATATTGTACGAACCACCAGAATATGAGAAGAAGCAAATAAAATTAGTTGTTACAATTAATGACTAGTCAACCTACTAAAATTTATCCTTCAACCTTAGCATAGATTCACTCATCGCCATAGTCGTGCACCTACAAATCCACATCTGCAACCCTGTTTATCGTTGTTCAATTTAAAAAAGCATAGTCAACATGGATTAACATCCCTCGATCATATCAAATCCATGGTGTTTTAGAGGCAAAATTAACATGGTTGTGATGACATCCAATGTGTATGTCAAATTTGAGGGGGGGATTTTCCATTCAAATGACATATAAATGAGCCTCAAAGATAAATTTGCTGAGTACTGATTTATAGGAGGATGGAAGCAATAAAAGTTGGAGGACTTTCAACATCCTCTTGTCATCTACTAGTGACGGGGTCACATAGTGATTTAGTGGCTTGTCTTTCCAATATTTTATTTTTTAATGTTTTTTTGTTTATATTATGTGCTCAATAAATCCTTGTAATAAAAATTAGGAAAGATGCATACTCCAAAGAAGTAATTTTTGAGAGCAAAAAAAGATTTTGAGGTAAACTTGACATGGATGGTTATCCAAATAGTTATGAGCTCTTAGAATTTGGAGGATTCAAAATTCGAGAACCCAAGGAATGGGAACGGTCCCACATAATTTAGCTTGAAGCTACATCATCACAAGAATAAAGAGGCAACTTGATAGAGTGGTCCCTGATCTAAACAATGTTTTTAGAGAGTAGATACAACATGATATTTTTGTCTTCTCCCATATTCACACTAAGGAGGGAATGTTAGGAAATGCTATTATGAAGATTAGATTGCAATGTGAGTGAATAAATATAATTGAGTGTAATAATAATACATGCCCATATTGATATGTATTAGTTTTACATGAGTTTAACTCATCATTAGAATAGGTGATGTGTGAGTGATATTTGGGATATTGAGAGAATAATGGAGTGAGAAATCATAGTAGAGAGAGATGTGAGATTTGAAGATGATGATTGACTCTTATTATGTATGAAGTTGACTTTGTATATATATCTCTTCTTATATGATTAATAATCATCCCAAAAAATTACTATAGAGCATTATAATTATTGTGAGTTAGTGTGAAGAATTCATAATGTGTATATTGAGTTTTTATTATAACATTGTTTAAAACTTAACAATGGTATCTTAATAGGTTTTTACTATAATGCATCATTGATGAAGTCTTTAGGGGCAAGCTCATTGTTTTTATAATCATCCCATTCATGAGAGTAAAAATCTATACAAATTTTAGAAGTTTAGTTTTAGTGTCAAATTTTTATTTATGTAAGAGAGAGGTGTGATAACTTTGTGAATTTTAGTCAGTGAATGTTGGATTGTACCATTCAACCATCCACATTCTATCCTAGTGATTTTTTTATCAATGCATTCATATTGACTATCAAAACCAAGGCCGTATCTCCACCACATGTGGATCATTTTGTCATTGGTGAAGATTTTATTCATACACCTACATCTAAGGTGTATTCAGTTATACTGCATGTAACCATTTATCTTTTGACGAGCGTTTGAGGATTTTGTTGTTTTATTTTTAGGTAGTAAATGAGAAAGTAATCTTCAATAACCGAGCAAGATATTGTTTGAACCACCAAAATATGAAAAGAATCAAATAAAATTAGTTTTTACAATTAATGATTAGTCAACCTGCTAAAATTTATTGTTCAGCCTTAGCATAGATTCACTCATCGCCATAGTCGTGCACCTACAAATCCATATCTACAAACATGTATATCATTTTTCAGTGTAAAAAAGCATAGTCAACATGGATTAAAATCCTTCAGTCATATCAAATTCATGGTGTTTTAGAGGAAAAATTATCATGGTTATGACAACATTCGATGTGCATGTCAAATTTGAGGGGGGTATTTTCTATTCAAATGACATGTAAATGAGCCTCAAAGATAAATTTGCTAAGTGGTGATTTACAGGATGATGGAGCCAATAAAGGTTGGAAGACTTTCAACATCCTCTTGTCATCCACTAGTGACGGGGTCACATAGTGATTTAGTGGCTTGTCTTTTCAATATTTTATTTTTCAACATTTTTTTGTTTATATTGTGTGCTCAATAAATCTTTGTAATAACAACTGGGAAAGGTGCATACTCCAAAGAAGTAATTTTCGAGGGCAAAAGAAGATTTTGAGGTAAACTTGACATGGATGGTTATACAAATAGTTATGAGCTCTATGATTTGGAGGATTCGGAATTCAAGAACCTAGGGAATGGGAATGGTCCTACATAATTTAGCTTGAAGCTATGCCATCACAAGGATAAAGAGGCAACTTGATAGAGTTGTCCCTGATCTAAGCAATGCCTTTAGAGAGTAGCTACAACATGATATGTTTGTCTTCTCCCATATTCACATTAAGGAGGGAATGTTAGGAAATGCTAATATGAACACTAGATTGTAATGTGAGTGAATAAATATAAGTGAGTGTAATAATAATACATGCTCATATTGAGATGTATTAGTTGTACATGAGTTTAACTCACCATTAGAATAGGTGATGTGTGAGTGATATTTGGGATATTGAGAGAATAATGGAGTGAGAAATCATAGTAGAGAGAGATGTGGGATTTGAAGATGAGAATTGACTCTTATTATGTAGGAACTCAGCTTTATATATATATGGTTAATAATCATCACAAAAAATTACTATAGAGTATTATAATTATTTTGAGTTAGTGTGAAGAATTCATTATGTGTATACTGAATGGTTTCGATTATAACATTGTTTAAAACTTAACAATGGTATTAGAATAGGTTTTTACTATAATGGATCATTGATAAAGTCTTTAGGGGTAGGCTCATTGTTTTTATAATTATCCCATTCATGAGAGTAAAAATCTACATGAATTTTAGATATTTAGTTTTAGTTTCAAATTTTTATTTATGTAAGAGAGAGGTGTGATAACTTTGTGAATTTCAGTCAGTGAATGTTGGATTGTACCATTCAGCCATCCACATTCTATCCTGGAGATTTTTTATCAATGCATTCATATTGACTATCAAAACCAAGGCCATATCTCCACCACACATGAATCATTTTGTCATTGGTGAAGATTTTATTCATGCAACCATTTATTTTTTGACAAGAGTTAGACTATTTTGTTGTTTTATTTTCAGGCAGTAAATGAACAAGTAATCTTCAAGAACCGAGCAAGATATTGTTCGAACCACTAGAATATGAGAAGAAGCAAATAAAATTAGTTGTTAAAATTAATGATTAGTCAACCTGCTAAAATTTGTTGTTTAACCTTAGTGTAGATTCACTCATTGCCATAGTCATGCACCTACAAATCCACATCTCTAAACCTGTTTATCATTGTTCAGTGTAAAAAGCATAGTCAACATGGATTAACATCCCGTGGTCATATCAAATCCATGGTGTTTTAGAGGCAAAATTAACATGGTTGTGACGACATCCGATGTGTATGCCAAATTTGAGGGGGGGGATTTTATATTCAAGTGACATGTAAATGAGCCTCAAAGATGAATTTGCTAAGTAGTGATTTACAAGAGGATGGAGGCAATAAAGGTTGGAGGACTTTCAACATCCTCTTGTCAGCCACTAGTGATGGGTTCACACAGTGATTTAGTGGCTTGTCTTTTCAGTATTTTCCTTTTCAACATTTTTTTGTTTATATTGTGTGCTCAATAAATCCTTGTAATAACAATTGGGAAAGATGCATACTCCAAAAAAGTAATTTTTTAGGGCAAAAGAAGATTTTGAGGTAGACTTGACATGGATGGTTATCAAAATAGTTATGAGCTCTAGGAATTTGGAGGATTTGGATTTCAGAAACCCAGGGAATGGGAATGGTCTCACATAATTTAGCTTGAAGCTAAGTCATCATGAAGATAAAGAGGTAACTTGATAGAGTGGTCCCTGATCTACGCAATGTTTTTAGAGAGTAGCTACAACATGATATGCTTATCTTCTCCCATATTCACACTAAAGAGGGAATGCTAGTATGAACATTAGATTATAATGTGAGTGAATAAATATAAGTGAGTGTAATAATATTACATGCTCATATTGAGATGTATTAGTTGTACATTAGTTTAACTTACCATTGGAATATGTGCTGTGTGAGTGATATTTGGAATATTGAGAGAAAAATGGTGTGAGAAATCATAGGAGAGAGAAATGTGGGATTTGAAGATGAGGATTGACTCCTATTATGTAGGAGTTCAACATTGTATATATAGTTTTTCTTATATGATTAATAATCATCTCGAATAAATTAATACAGAGCACTATCATTATTGTGAGTTAGAGTGAAGAATTCATAGTGTGTAGATTGAGTGGTTTTGATTATAACACTGTTCAAAACTTAACATATCATTCATCAAGAGTGTCATTAATGTTTTGGACATTATTTGTAGTGGGATCAATAATCTTGGGAAGCTTCTTTATTTGTTGTCAAATTTTTGGGTTAGATCTATGTCACTTTTAGACACCCATTTCTATACTTAGATTGTGACAACTATCATTATATCTCACAATAAAACAAGAACGCCTCTAAACCTTGCATTATTACCTCTCTCTGATTTTAAAAATAATTAATTAATTTTATATTATTTTTTGTACATATTATTTAGCTTAATTAAAAGTAGTTGGGTATTTGTGTCACAAATTAGGATAAATTCATTTATCTATATGGCAATGTCAAACATATGTGACACATCAAGTGGGTTGTAGTTCAACAGTGATGATGATGGTGTAAAAGGTGCTACCTAGCCATCTACCAAGGTACAAATCCCAAGAGATACAAAAAAAGGATGAGGTTGGGATCGTGCCTTGGGCAAATTTCGCAGAATAGATACCCCTCAGTACTTGACACTAAGCCAAAAAAGCATTATGTACACCTAATCTCTGTAAAAAGTAGGGTTTCAATAAAAAAATATATATATGTGACATACTTATAATTATAATGTACAATATATGATACATTTGTGGTGTTGGTTGGACACTCTTTAACTTTTTTTTTTGGGTAGTCATTAAATATCGTGGAGATGCTTATTTCTATAATGTTGAATTGTCGTAATGGTGAAGAACTTATACTCTTGAAAAAGAAATTACAAGATCAAATCTTACAAAGGGTAATTATGCCTCATATTTGGAATATAATTAGGTACCTCCTATATAAAAAAATTACAAAATAATCTTATATAATATAAACTATTTCCCAAAACATAAAAAAGACGTGTGCCATCATGAACCTTAACAAAACTTTACTTTCATTTTTTATTTACAATTTTAACATAAATATATTTTTTTACATTATAATATTTTCCAACTTCTTAACATTTCATAATATATTTTATTTCCTCATACTTCAAAGGTGCAAGATTTATAAATAAATCACTTATTACGATTCGAACTTACGACCCAACGAAGAAAGTCCACTCACGTTTTTATGAAAAGTGGAAGGTTGTTATAAGATAATGCGAAGTCTTCTATCCATGCTTGATATTCCTCATAGTAATTAAATTTTTTTATATGTTGGTCTTTATTCTATTTTATTTTTTTATAAGTTAACCTCTTTTTTCAACTTCTTTTTTTTTTTTTTAATGTTAGTTTTTTATTTTATATAAATTTTTTAATTAGTTATATTATTATTTTATTAAGGGAAATGACTTAATGGTTTTGTTTTTATTTTTTCTTTAAATATATTTGAAGATATTATATGGAATTATAAATTATATAGAATGTGGACATTTTTGTGTATATTTTAAAAATAAATATATAATAGATTTATAACATTGAGTGAATTTCTTTAGTTAAGTAGTTACGAGTAGGGATATTACGATCTTGGGTTTAACGAATTAATATGAGATACAAATAGGGGATCCAGATTCCATAAATCACATACAATTACTACCAACCACACAAATCACTAATAAATAACAATAAGAGATCAAACACACCTCAAAAATTTGAACCTCCATAAAATTAAACACAACCAAATCACTTAACCAATACACTTACATCTCATCGATATTAATCATACAATTATTATAATATTATAAATTCAATCACGATTTGAAACTATTTATTTTATATTTAAAAACCAAGCATCCATTTTATTGGATTCAAGCTTTCTGCATATTCTCTACATCATATAAAAATGAATATTATAAAGATGTTAACAACCTTGATAAAACGGCTACAAGTCAATGCATAATGGAAGAACAAATTGAGTGCTTGGGATGCTACAGTACCTAACAAAGATCACAATCCAACAAAACCATCGTGCGAATTATATAAAATTAAATAAATTATATCAATGGAGATCATATGGGGTTTGTTTTATTCATTGACTTTGGAAATCAATGAAACATAAGTCTATCATCCTTAATTATTTAATACCTAAAAATATATTTAAATATTATAAATAATTAATATAAATATTTAAAATAATTTATTTAGAATATATCGAGAGATTTTAATATTAAATTTTTATTTTGAATTTATTATATATCATATTAATTAATACTTTTATTATTTTATATGTTAATTTTTAAAACTAATTAGTGATAAATGATATTGATTTAGTTATATTATTATATTGGGTTTAAAAAATATTTTCGAAAAAAAAAAAAAACTTCAAATTATATTGTATGGTTAAGATAGTATGATTTTTTAATTGATTTCTCTCTACACACACACACACACATGATAATTAAATGGACATAAAATTTAAGATTAAATTATCTTATAACAATCAATTAGATGTCGGATTTAAGATAAATCAAACATAATTGTAAACAACTCAATCTATTATACTCCATTATTACCACTCTAAAATACCTATCGATATAATAATACCTTATTAACTATGTTATTTCATTCATATTAATATATATTAAAAATAGAACCAACCAAAAAGAAGAATAAGACAATTTTATTTCATTTTTTGTGTTATCCTATAGAAAATAAATCTCACTCTAAGGAAACTAGTCACATCGAATGCAATATTTCCTTGAGCATCTTTCTTAAGATCAATATTTCCTTTATCACACAAAAATTAGGCAAAGGCTTTCTTTCTATGTCATATCACATTGCTAGAGGCAAGTCACCATTTATTAGTTCTTACCAAAGTAGGGTACCAATGGTTCACTTTGCAAATACTTGATTTTTATCTAACCAATCAAAAAGTCCCAAATATTTATTATTATAATTATTCTAGAATTTTTTCTAAAGTCTAAGTCATAAATAATAGAATATTTCTCATGCATTATTGATCTGGGTAATAATTCAGGTGACAATTCGGATGACGGTTCTATCCTAATTGATGACGAAACTTCTGGGAGCCATAACTTTTGCACTGTAGCTCCAATTGACTCTCTGTTTGAACCGTTGAAAAGCTAAGAATGAAGAGAACATAGTGAGATGGCACGAAGCTCCACTCAGTGGTTTTTGACCTCTAAAAATCCAATGGAAGTGATCTAAAGTTCAATTTTAGTAGTGCAGCCTAAAAATAGTAATTCCTCGAATTTTGTATTATTTTAAATTGTAGAAGTCAAACCAATTAATCTTCCTCAAGATTGGTGACCTTCCACATCCTCTTCCTTCTTTTAAAAATGTGTATAAATGAAGATGTAACCTGAAATGGAAATCAAACATCTCTTCCCAGAGATAAGCATATAGTTGTATTGCAATCTTGAGTAATAAAACATCTCTTCTCAGAGAATTCATTGTTACTATGTTATTTTCATGTTTTTAAAATATCTATCAATCAAAAATTTTGAGTTATGGATCATTAGTATCATAGCAGTTTGTCTTGATAGTGTATGATCCCGAAGACGAGGTCAGGCTACAAAAAGCTTGGGTGGAAAACAACAGAGCTTCCAAACTATCCACCTATTCACTCCAAATGACTTCAAATGACAAATGACACCAAAACATTTGATCCCTTCAAGGAAATGGTGAATGAATCCCTCCAATGGAAATAAGCATAGATGCTGTAACAATTCACCTAAATTCTCCAATAACTCCCGATGAGAAATTCTAGCTCCTTAGCTGCACTTCCTGGCTCCTCATCTATGGAACATCCTTTCAGTGCCACAACACCCTTCAAGGTTTAGGTGAATTTTGATATTCTTATATTTGAAGGTAAAATCAATGTTGATGTAGTAGAAAATTGGTTGGATCAATTGTCTTCCTATTTTTCTATAAATAAATTTATCGATGGAGAAAAGATCACTTTTGCTCTTTTGAAAGCATCATTGCCCATAAAAAATTGGTGAGAAGTGTACAAAAAGAGGTTGAATATAGATGACATTGGCCTTGAGGTAGAACCTACCTGGGATGATTTTGTGGAAGCGGTAAAGGAAGAATACTATCTCATTGGAGCATATGATGATATGTACATATAATGGCAACAACTTCACCAAGGTAAGGACCAATTTGTTCAAGATTACACTAACATTTTTTATTCTCTATCTGCAAGATTAGGCATCCAAGAAAGTGAGAAACATAAGACTCAAATATCATGGTGGACTATAATGGTACATATAGAGGGAAATAAAACTCTTCAATTTGGAAACCCTTGGTGAGGCATACAAGTTCATAGTGAAGATTGAGCAGAAGCATGGAAGAAAGAATATGAAGAGTCAGCCTTCGAAATAGATAAGTGACAAGGAAGGTCAAACACGATGCCAAAATTAGAAGCAAAAGGAGTTTCAAGATAATAAACCCTGGAAGGGGAAGACTGGAAAATGGTGTGATTACCACAAAATTAGAACTCACTCTAAAGAAGAATGTCGAGCCATCAAGTCACTAACTTTTGAGTCATAATACTCGACATCTACTACTCTGTTTCATACACAACCTAAAGTTGAAGAGGATGAATAAGAGACTATAGATGCTGAGCCTGATACCATCGTTGCTTCATCATAGACCCATGGAGAAAGGCCAGATGAAAATAAAAGGTTATTTCACTCCAAATTATGGGTAAAAGGTAAGCCTCTGCATTTCATTCTTGATAGTGGGAGTCAAAAGAATTTAATCTTTACTAAAGTTGTTAAAAGTCTAAATCTATCTATGAAGCCTCACCCAAAGCCATACAGTATTGGATGGTTGAGCCCAGGGAGAGACCTCCGTGTCACCCATCAGTGTCTTATTTCATATGCAATAAAACCTTTCCAAGATGAAGTCTTGTGTGATGTGGTCAATCTAGATGTTTGTGATGTACTCCTTGGTCAACGTTTCATGTATGATCAACATGGCATCTATGAATCATGAACCTAAAGAATCACCCTCACTCTTGGAATTCGGTGCTATAGGGTACCATAGGTACCACCTCCAACATCTGTCTCCTTGATTAATGCCAAGCAATGTAAGAGATTGGTGGAGAAGATAAAGTAGTTCATTCTTATGGTGGTCAAACCACATAAATCCAAGAAGTTTGATGTTGCAGTATTGACTACACAATCAACACAATAATAGAAGTAGATGGAATAAATCATAGGAGAATATGATGACTTGTTCAAGTCACCCATGGTAGTTCTATTGCACTATCAAGTAAAACATTCTATCAATTTGATCCCAGGATCACCTTTGCCTAACAGTCCTATGTATCATAGATCAATTTTAGAGAATGATGAGATATAAAGATAGATTCAGTAATTGATCCAAAAGGGTCACATTAGGCTAAGCTCTTCACCATGTGGTAGCCTAATTTTCCTGACACCAAAGAAAGATGGAACATGGAGGCTTTGCATTAACTATCAAGCCCTGAATAAAATCACTGTGAAGAATCACTACCCCATTTCTAGGATTGATGACTTGTTAGATCAACTCTATGGTGTGAATTTCTTCACCAAAATTAATCTCAAATATAGCTATCACCAAATTCTTATCGATCCCATCGATGTCTAGAAGACTGCATTCAAATCTAAGGAAGGGCTCTTTGAATGGTTGGTTATGCCTTTTGGCTTAACTAACACACCTACAACCTTCATGAGGATGATGGATGACATCCTATGACCCTTCACCAACTCATTCATGGTTGTCTACATGGATGAAATACTCATCTATAATAGAACATGGGAGGAACATCTGCAACATGTTCATAAGGTGCTTCAAACTCTTCAAGAGCATAAGTTATATGCAAATCTTGACAAATACACATTCAATATGAAAATAATTTAGTACCTAGGGTATGTTGTGAATGAGGAAGGGGTCCATGTCGATCTAAAGAAGATTTAGGTTATTCGAGAATGGCCTACACCAAGGACCCTCACACAACTTCACAGCTTCTTGGGTCTTGTAAATTTATATCATAGGTTTGTTGGATTTTCACATGTTGCTTGGCCACTAACCCAAGTGACTAAAGGAGGAGCTAAAGCTACATTTTAGCGAGGAAAAATACAACAAAGGGCATTTGAGAATTTGAAGAACAAACTTTGCTCAACCCCTGTTCTTGCCTTGTCAGATTTGCATCAACCTTTCGAGTTGATGACAGATGCATCTAAATATGTTATGGGAGTTGTCATCATGCAACATGGCCATCCTATTGCATATCATAGTGAAAATTTCACTGATACAGTCAAGAAATACCTGACATATGACAAGGAGCTCTATGCCATTTTGAAAGCCTACACACAATGGAAACACTACATCTTGGGGAAAGAGATGGTCATCCACACTGACCACATACCATTGGAATTCATCTAGATGTAGAGTAAACTACAAAATAAGAGGCACCAAAAGTGGGCCACATATCTACAAAAATTCTATTTGACAAGCAAACACAAAAATTAGAGCTCAAATATGACCATAGATTGTTTGATCTGCCCACCAATTACTGCACTCATAATAGTTCTTGACCTATGTGGACACGAGACTGCCACCTGGGGTGCTCTATTTGAAGTAGATCCTACCTTTGCTAATACATATCAAGTGCTTCAAGAAGGTAAACATGTTTTTTAATTCTATTTTCAAGATAATGTCCTCTATCATATGGGGCACATCTGTGTTCCAACTACAGAGTAACAAAAGATGATATGGGAAGCACATTTTAGTAGGATAACTAGACACTTTGGTATAGAAAAGACATTGTCAGTTCTTCAAAAACACTTCTACTAGCCCCATATGTGAAAGGATGTAGAAATGTACCTAAAATATTGAACCCCATGTGCAATAGCCAAGCCAAAAAATAAGAAGCAAGGATTGTACATGCCATTTCCAGAACCAACCAGGCCTTGGGAATCTATCTCAATGGATTTTCTCTTAGGTTTGCCCACTTCAAAACATGGTAAGGACTGTATTTTTGTTGTAGTTGATCATTTTTCAAAAATGACTATCATGATTGCTTGTAATAAAAATATATCTACTGAAGAAACTGCTCAACTATATTTTAGTCATGTATGGCTCTATTTTGTTCTCCCCAAGTACATTGTCTCAGATCGAGATACCAGGTTCCTAAGCATCTTCTAGTCCACTCTATGGAAGATGATGGATACGAAGCTGATGAATTCCATAGCCTTCCATCTATAGACTGTTGGTCAAATAGAAGCGGTGAACCACTTGATTGTTCACATGATTCAGATGTATCACTCTAAACATCCATGCACATGGGATGAGGGGCTTCTTTTCATATAACATGGATACAATCAGGCCTTGTACAACTTGACCAAGAAATGTCTATTCCAAGTATACTTTGGGTTCCAACCCATGGCACCAATTGATATATCCATTCTATTCTCCACTATGGAATACACGCCTCATGGGAGATCTGAGGCAACAAAAGTAATAAAGTTCATTGAATAAATGCAATACATCCAGCAACAAGTTCATGACATCTTGGAGAAGATGAATTAGAAGTATAAGTAATGCCATGACAAACATAAGATTGTACACCATTTTATTATGGGTGACAAGGTTTGGTTGTGACTTCAAAAGGAATGACTTGTAGGCCCACACATAAAAAATTGGCCTCTGTAATATGGTCCTTACACCATCACCATAAAAGTTGGAGAAAATGCTTTTGAGTTGAACCTACTAGCCTACCTTGGTCTGCATCCAATATTCAACATGGAGATCCTCAAACCATATCATCCACCTCTATTGGACACTTTAGTCATAGAAAAATAACTAGCTACTGATGAGCTTGATCCACAGAGTTTTTCTCTAGTGGAGGACGATCAGATTGTGGACACCTAGATGAAGACAACAAGAGGACGCTCTATTCTGCTTTATCAGGTGGTTAAAAGGGGCCAACTTAGCCACCAAGGTGAGTGGCTCACAGAGAATCAAATTAAGACACACTTACCACACTTGATGAGGAATATTTATGCAATGGGGACCATTGATTCTCAAGGAGGGAGGAATGATCTGGGCAACAATGTAAGTGACAATTCGGGCAATGGTTCTACTCCAATTGATGATGAAACTTTTGGGAGCCATAACTTTTGCATTGTAGCTCCAATTGACTCCCTGCTTGAACTATTAGAAAGCTAAGAATGAGGAGAACATGGAGCTATACTTAGTAGTTTTTTACCCCCAAAAACCTAATGGAAGTGCTCCAAATTTCAATTTTAGTAGTGCAATCTAAAAATAGTAATTCCTTGAATTCTGTATTGTTTTAAATCATGGAAGTCAAACCACTTAATCTCCCTCGAGATTGGTGACCTTCCACATACTCCTCCTTTCAAAAGTATGTATAAATGAAGATGTAACCCAAAATAAAAATTAGACATCTCTTCACAGAGATAAACATATAGTTGTATTGCAATCTTGAGTAATAAAACATCTCTTCTCAGAGAATTCATTGTTACTATGTTATTTTCATGTTCTTGAAATATCTATCAATCAAAACTTCTGATTTTTGGATCAATTATTTAGGAATATTCTAATATATTTAATATAGTGTCAAAATCTATCCAATCCATCATAACACAATGCATTTTTAATATAAAACAATGCAGTATTTATTTAGATTGATTCTAGTTTTTGACTAGAACTATAACCAGTTATGGGGTACAGATTGGAGGCCTAGTCCCTATGAACTCATTAAACCAAAAGTATTGGTTAACACTTGATCCTTGTAAAAACCTAATCAATAACTAGGATTAAAAATGGAAAATACTAAAAACAAATAGAGCCTCAACAAATTAAGGATAATAAACACTAAATAACTAAGAAATAAACCAGTCTTAAAGGCTAAATCTATTACAAAGTCAATAGAAGAGACCAATCAACAAAAATTGTGAAAAATCGCAACACACCCAACCTGTGAATCAACCTTTTGCTGCCAAAAAATGCCTACACCTATTGGAGAATAAGGATTCCATTATCCATTATGAACAACCATTAATGGAATTTTGAGCATCTAGTTATAACCTCTCTGCTTCCATTTTCCTTCCTCTTTTCCCTTTCTTGCCATAGTTAGGCATTTTCAAAACACTAGGCTGTTGAGCTATGGACAAAATTTCCCTACTGACCAACTCTTCTTCTTCTTTCTTAGAAACTTCACCAAATTTGTCTGAGATTTCCTTTGTTGGGATTGATCCACTAAAATAGAAGCTTTGGCTACACCCTCTAATTCTGAATTCTCAATAAAAACTCCCCTTCCAAAAAGGGAGATGAAGGTTTCCCTACCTTCATGCTGTTATGATCTTATTTTGTTGCCAAATTCTCACCCTTCATAGGGTTTTCATGAATATCTTGAATGGATGCTAAAGAAGGGATCTCAATAGGAGTGGATTTTGGTGAGATTTGCAAACAATGAACCAGATTTTGATTCAAAAAACCAATCTTTCTGACCCATTTCTTCAAGAGAAAAGTAGGAGATCCTTTAAGGCCTTTCTTGAGACAAGAAGAAATCTTATGGTCAATTTGATTGCATTTGAAGCATAGAAATGGAAGACCTTCAAAATTAATAAATTATGTCCAAACGCCAAGAGATGAAGAAATCTGGATAGAATGATGTAGAGGTTTAGCTACATCCACCAAAACACACACCCTGACATACCTTAGATTAGCTTCAATGGATTTATAAAATTTAACAAAAATTCCTAGCTTACTCACCAACTATTTTATAAGAACAAAATCATGCATGGATAAGGGGAGTTTATACAATATAACCCAAACTAAAGCTTGTGAGATAATTGAAGTCATTGAATCAAAATAAGGTTTCTAGGGACACAAAAATATCCCTTACTTACCAACAAACCAAGGCCCATTTGCCCAAATAAAATCTCTACCCTCTAGGGATTGAAACAAAAGTAGAAAGAACCCATTTGACAATATTGAAAGAGAAGGGGCTTTTAATGTAGGCCAGGTTCCCTGCACCCAATCTAAAAGAAATTTCCATGACGGTCGCTTCCCTATACATATACCAATAAAATATTCCCTTTTTCGATACCTAGCATTGAAAGTGTTGCATGTAAAATTTCTAAAATAAGGGGAGAATAATTTTTTTTTAAAGGAATATCACCTAAAAAATTTGTTTCTAAGATTTCTTTTTGAGAAAGTTCTACCTCTAAAAACCCCTTATAACCAAAATACATCAAAAATACAGTCCTTACCATGTTTTGAAGTGGGCAAACCTAAGAGAAAATCCATTGAGATAGATTCCCAAGGCCTGGTTGGTTCTGGAAATGGCATGTACAATCCTTGCTTCTTATTTTTTGGCTTGGCTATTGCACATGGGGTTCAATATTTTAGGTACATTTCGACATCCTTTCACATATGGGGCCAGTAGAAGTGTTTTTGAAGAACTGCCAATGTCTTTTCTATACCAAAGTGTCTAGTTATCCTACTAAAATGTGCTTCCCATATCATCTTTTGTTACTCTGTAGTTGGAACACAGATGTGCCCCATATGATAGAGGACATTATCTTGAAAATAGAAATAAAAAACATGTTTACCTTCTTGAATCACTTGATATGTATTAGCAAAGGTAGGATCTACTTCAAATAGAGCACCCTAGGTGGCAGTCTCGTGTCCACACAGATCAAGAACTATTATGAGTGCAGTAATTGGTGGGCAGATCAAACAATCTATGGTCATATTTGAGCTCTAATTTTTGTGTTTGCTTGTCAAATAGAATTTTTGTAGATATGTGGCCCACTTTTGGTGCCTCTTATTTTGTAGTTTACTCTACATCTAGATGAATTCCAATGGTATGTGGTCAGTGTGGATGACCATCTCTTTCCCCAAGATGTAGTGTTTCCATTGTGTGTAGGCTTTCAAAATGGCATAGAGCTCCTTGTTATATGTCAGGTATTTCTTGACTGTATCAGTGAAATTTTCACTATGATATGCAATAGGATGGCCATGTTGCATGATGACAACTCCCATAACATATTTAGATGCATCTGTCATCAACTCGAAAGGTTGATACAAATCTGGCAAGGCAAGAACATGGGTTGAGCAAAGTTTGTTCTTCAAATTCTCAAATGCCCTTTGTTGTATTTTTCTTCGCTAAAATTTAGCTTTAGCTCCTCCTTTAGTCACTTGGGTTAGTGGCCAAGCAACATGTGAAAATCCAAGAACAAACCTATGATATAAATTTACAAGACCCAAGAAGCTGTGAAGTTGTGTGAGGGTCCTTGGTGTAGGCCATTCTCGAATAACCTAAATCTTCTTTAGATCGACATGGACCCCTTCCTCATTCACAACATACCCTAGGTACTAAATTATTTTCATATTGAATGTGTATTTGTCAAGATTTGCATATAACTTATGCTCTTGAAGAGTTTGAAGCACCTTATGAACATGTTGCAGATGTTCCTCCCATGTTCTATTATAGATGAGTATTTCATCCAGGTAGACAACCATGAATGAGTTGGTGAAGGGTCATAGGATGTCATCCATCATCCTCATGAAGGTTGTAGGTGTGTTAGTTAAGCCAAAAGGCATAACCAACCATTCAAAGAGCCCTTCCTTAGATTTGAATGCAGTCTTCTAGACATCGATGGGATCGATAAGAATTTGGTGATAGCTATATTTGAGATTAATTTTGGTGAAGAAATTCACACCATAGAGTTGATCTAACAAGTCATCAATCCTAGAAATGGGGTAGTGATTCTTCACAGTGATTTTATTCAGGGCTTGATAGTTAATGCAAAGCCTCCATGTTCCATCTTTCTTTGGTGTCAGGAAAATCAAGCTACCACATGGTGAAGAGCTTAGCCTAATGTGACCCTTTTGAATCAATTACTGAATCTATCTTTATATCTCATCATTCTCTAAAATTGATCTATGATACATAGGACTGTTAGGTAAAGGTGATCCTGGGATCAAATTGATAGAATGTTTTACTTGATAGTGCAATAGAACTACCATGGGTGACTTGAACAAGTCATCATATTCTCTTATGATTTATTCCATATACTTCTATTATTGTGTTGATTGTGTAGTCAAGACTGCAACATCAAACTTCTTGGATTTATGTGGTTTGACCACCATAAGAATGAACTACTTTATCTTCTCCACCAATCTCTTACATTGCTTGGCATTAATCAAGGAGACAGATGTTGGAGGTGGTACCTATGGTACCCTATAGCACCGAATTCCAAGAGTGAGGGTGATTCTTTAGGTTCATGATTCATAGATTCCATGTTGATCATACATGAAACATTGACCAAGGAGTACATCACAAACATCTAGATTGACCACATCACACAAGACTTCATCTTGGAAAGGTTTTATTGCATATGAAATAAGACACTGATGGGTGACATGGAGGTCTCTCCCTGGGCTCAACCATCCAATACTGTATGGCTTTGGGTGAGGCTTCATAGATAGATTTAGACTTTTAACAACTTTAGTAAAGATTAAATTATTTTGACTCCCACTATCAAGAATGAAATGTAGAGGCTTACCTTTTACCCATAATTTGGAGTGAAATAACCTTTTCTTTTCATCTGGCCTTTCTCCATGGGTCTATGATGAAGCAACGATGGTATCAGGCTCAGCATCTATAGTCTCTTATTCATCCTCTTCGACTGTAGGTTGTGTATGAAACAGAGTAGTAGATGTCGAGTATTATGACTCAAAAGTTAGTGACTTGATGGCTCGACATTCTTCTTTAGAGTGAGTTCTAATTTTGTGGTAATCACACCATTTTCCAGTCTTCCCCTTCCAGGGTTTATTATCTTGAAACTCCTTTTGCTTCTAATTTTGGCCTCGTGTTTGACCTTCCTTGTCACTTATCTATTTCGAAGGCTGACTCTTCATATTCTTTCTTCCATGCTTCTGCTCAATCTTCACTATGAACTTGTATGCCTCACCAAGGGTTTCCAAATTGAAGAGTTCTATTTCCCTCTATATGTACCATTATAGTCCACCATGATATTTGAGTCTTATGTTTCTCACTTTCTTGGATGCCTAATCTTGCAGATATAGAATAAAAAATGTTAGTGTAATCTTGAACAAATTGGTCCTTACCTTGGTGAAGTTGTTGCCATTATATGTACATATCATCATATGCTCCAATGAGATGGTATTCTTCCTTTACCGCTTCCACAAAATCATCCCAGGTAGGTTCTACCTCAAGGCCAATGTCATCTATATTCAACCTCTTTCTATACACTTCTCACCAATTTTTTATGGGCAATGATGCTTTCAAAAGAGCAAAAGTGATCTTTTCTCCATCGATAAATTTATTTATAGAAAAATAGGAAGACAATTGATCCAACCAATTTTCTACTACATCAACATTGATTTTACCTTCAAATATAAGAATATCAAAATTCACCTAAACCTTGAAGGGTGTTGTGGCACTGAAAGGATGTTCCATAGATGAGGAGCCAGGAAGTGCAGCTAAGGAGCTAGAATTTCTCATCGGGAGTTATTGGAGAATTTAGGTGAATTGTTACAGCATCTATGCTTATTTCCATTGGAGGGATTCATTCACCATTTCCTTGAAGGGATCAAATGTTTTGGTGTCATTTGTCATTTGAAGTCATTTGGAGTGAATAGGTGGATAGTTTGGAAGCTCTGTTGTTTTCCACCCAAGCTTTTTGTAGCCTGACCTCGTCTTCGGGATCATACACTATCAAGACAAACTGCTATGATACTAATGATCCATAACTCAAAATTTTTGATTGATAGATATTTTAAAAACATGAAAATAACATAGTAACAATGAATTCTCTGAGAAGAGATGTTTTATTACTCAAGATTGCAATACAACTATATGCTTATCTCTGGGAAGAGATGTTTGATTTCCATTTCAGGTTACATCTTCATTTATACACATTTTTAAAAGAAGGAAGAGGATGTGGAAGGTCACCAATCTTGAGGAAGATTAATTGGTTTGACTTCTACAATTTAAAATAATACAAAATTCGAGGAATTACTATTTTTAGAAACTTACTATTTTTAGACTGCACTACTAAAATTGAACTTTAGATCACTTCCATTGGATTTTTAGAGGTCAAAAACCACTGAGTGGAGCTTCGTGCCATCTCACTATGTTCTTTTCATTCTTAGCTTTTCAACGGTCCAAACAGAGAGTCAATTGGAGCTACAGTGCAAAAGTTATGGCTCCCAGAAGTTTCGTCATCAATTAGGATAGAACCGTCATCCGAATTGTCACCTGAATTATTACCCGGATCAATAATGCATGAGAAATATTCTATTATTTATGACTTAGACTTTAGAAAAAACTCTAGAATAATTATAATAATAAATATTTGGGACTTTTTGATTGGTTAGATAAAAATCAAGTATTTGCAAAGTGAACCATTGGTACCCTACTTTGGTAAGAACTAATAAATGGTGACTTGCCTCTAGCAATGTGATATGACATAGAAAGAAAGCCTTTGCCTAATTTTTGTGTGATAAAGGAAATATTGATCTTAAGAAAGATGCTCAAGGAAATATTGCATTCGATGTGACTAGTTTCTTTAGAGTGAGATTTATTTTCTATAGGATAACACAAAAAATGAAATAAAATTGTCTTATTCTTCTTTTTGGTTGGTTCTATTTTTAATATATATTAATATGAATGAAATAACATAGTTAATAAGGTATTATTATATCGATAGGTATTTTAGAGTGGTAATAATGGAGTATAATAGATTGAGTTGTTTACAATTATGTTTGATTTATCTTAAATCCGACATCTAATTGATTGTTATAAGATAATTTAATCTTAAATTTTATGTCCATTTAATTATCATGTGTGTGTGTGTGTAGAGAGAAATCAATTAAAAAATCATACTATCTTAACCATACAATATAATTTGAAGTTTTTTTTTTTTTTCGAAAATATTTTTTAAACCCAATATAATAATATAACTAAATCAATATCATTTATCACTAATTAGTTTTAAAAATTAACATATAAAATAATAAAAGTATTAATTAATATGATATATAATAAATTCAAAATAAAAATTTAATATTAAAATCTCTCGATATATTCTCAATAAATTATTTTAAATATTTATATTAATTATTTATAATATTTAAATATATTTTTAGGTATTAAATAATTAAGGATGATAGACTTATGTTTCATTGATTTCCAAAGTCAATGAATAAAACAAACCCCATATGATCTCCATTGATATAATTTATTTAATTTTATATAATTCGCACGATGGTTTTGTTGGATTGTGATCTTTGTTAGGTACTGTAGCATCCCAAGCACTCAATTTGTTCTTCCATTATGCATTGACTTGTAGCCGTTTTATCAAGGTTGTTAACATCTTTATAATATTCATTTTTATATGATGTAGAGAATATGCAGAAAGCTTGAATCCAATAAAATGGATGCTTGGTTTTTAAATATAAAATAAATAGTTTCAAATCGTGATTGAATTTATAATATTATAATAATTGTATGATTAATATCGATGAGATGTAAGTGTATTGGTTAAGTGATTTGGTTGTGTCTAATTTTATGGAGGTTCAAATTTTTGAAGTGTGTTTGATCTCTTATTGTTATTTATTAGTGATTTGTGTGGTTGGTAGTAATTGTATGTGATTTATGGAATCTGGATCCCCTATTTTGTATCTCATATTAATTCGTTAAACCCAAGATCGTAATATCCCTACTCGTAACTACTTAACTAAAGAAATTCATTCAACATTATAAATCTATTATATATTTATTTTTAAAATATACACAAAAATGTCCACATTCTATATAATTTATAATTCCATATAATATCTTCAAATATATTTAAAGAAAAAATAAAAACAAAACCATTAAGTCATTTCCCTTAATAAAATAATAATATAACTAATTAAAAAATTTATATAAAATAAAAAACTAACATTTAAAAAAAAAAAGAAGTTGAAAAAAGAGGTTAACTTATAAAAAAATAAAATAGAATAAAGACCAACATATAAAAAAATTTAATTACTATGAGGAATATCAAGCATGGATAGAAGACTTCGCATTATCTTATAACAACCTTCCACTTTTCATAAAAACGTGAGTGGACTTTCTTCGTTGGGTCGTAAGTTCGAATCGTAATAAGTGATTTATTTATAAATCTTGCACCTTTGAAGTATGAGGAAATAAAATATATTATGAAATGTTAAGAAGTTGGAAAATATTATAACATAAAAAAATATATTTATGTTAAAATTGTAAATAAAAAATGAAAGTAAAGTTTTGTTAAGGTTCATGATGGCACACGTCTTTTTTATGTTTTGGGAAATAGTTTATATTATATAAGATTATTTTGTAATTTTTTTATATAGGAGGTACTTAATTATATTCTAAATATGAGGCATAATTACCCTTTGTAAGATTTGATCTTGTAATTTCTTTTTCAAGAGTATAAGTTCTTCACCATTACGACAATTCAACATTATAGAAACAAGCATCTCCACGATATTTAATGACTACCCAAAAAAAAAAGTTAAAGAGTGTCCAACCAACACCACAAATGTATCATATATTGTACATTATAATTATAAGTATGTCACATATATATATTTTTTTATTGAAACCCTGCTTTTTACAGAGATTAGGTGTACATAATGCTTTTTTGGCTTAGTGTCAAGTACTGAGGGGTATCTATTCTGCGAAATTTGCCTAAGGCACGATCCCAACCTCATCCTTTTTTTGTATCTCTTGGGATTTGTACCTTGGTAGATGGCTAGGTAGCACCTTTTACACCATCATCCTCACCGTTGAACTACAACCCACTTGATGTGTCACGTATGTTTGACATTGCCATATAGATAAATGAATTTATCCTAATTTGTGACACAAATACCCAACTACTTTTAATTAAGCTAAATAATATGTACAAAAAATAATATAAAATTAATTAATTATTTTTAAAATCAGAGAGGTAATAATGCAAGGTTTAGAGGCGTTCTTGTTTTATTGTGAGATATAATGATAGTTGTCACAATCTAAGTATAGAAATGGGTGTCTAAAAGTGACATAGATCTAACCCAAAAATTTGACAACAAATAAAGAAGCTTCCCAAGATTATTGATCCCACTACAAATAATGTCCAAAACATTAATGACACTCTTGATGAATGATATGTTAAGTTTTGAACAGTGTTATAATCAAAACCACTCAATCTACACACTATGAATTCTTCACTCTAACTCACAATAATGATAGTGCTCTGTATTAATTTATTCGAGATGATTATTAATCATATAAGAAAAACTATATATACAATGTTGAACTCCTACATAATAGGAGTCAATCCTCATCTTCAAATCCCACATTTCTCTCTCCTATGATTTCTCACACCATTTTTCTCTCAATATTCCAAATATCACTCACACAGCACATATTCCAATGGTAAGTTAAACTAATGTACAACTAATACATCTCAATATGAGCATGTAATATTATTACACTCACTTATATTTATTCACTCACATTATAATCTAATGTTCATACTAGCATTCCCTCTTTAGTGTGAATATGGGAGAAGATAAGCATATCATGTTGTAGCTACTCTCTAAAAACATTGCGTAGATCAGGGACCACTCTATCAAGTTACCTCTTTATCTTCATGATGACTTAGCTTCAAGCTAAATTATGTGAGACCATTCCCATTCCCTGGGTTTCTGAAATCCAAATCCTCCAAATTCCTAGAGCTCATAACTATTTTGATAACCATCCATGTCAAGTATACCTCAAAATCTTCTTTTGCCCTAAAAAATTACTTTTTTGGAGTATGCATCTTTCCCAATTGTTATTACAAGGATTTATTGAGCACACAATATAAACAAAAAAATGTTGAAAAGGAAAATACTGAAAAGACAAGCCACTAAATCACTGTGTGAACCCATCACTAGTGGCTGACAAGAGGATGTTGAAAGTCCTCCAACCTTTATTGCCTCCATCCTCTTGTAAATCACTACTTAGCAAATTCATCTTTGAGGCTCATTTACATGTCACTTGAATATAAAATCCCCCCCCCTCAAATTTGGCATACACATCGGATGTTGTCACAACCATGTTAATTTTGCCTCTAAAACACCATGGATTTGATATGACCACGGGATGTTAATCCATGTTGACTATGCTTTTTACACTGAACAATGATAAACAGGTTTAGAGATGTGGATTTGTAGGTGCATGACTATGGCAATGAGTGAATCTACACTAAGGTTAAACAACAAATTTTAGCAGGTTGACTAATCATTAATTTTAACAACTAATTTTATTTGCTTCTTCTCATATTCTAGTGGTTCGAACAATATCTTGCTCGGTTCTTGAAGATTACTTGTTCATTTACTGCCTGAAAATAAAACAACAAAATAGTCTAACTCTTGTCAAAAAATAAATGGTTGCATGAATAAAATCTTCACCAATGACAAAATGATTCATGTGTGGTGGAGATATGGCCTTGGTTTTGATAGTCAATATGAATGCATTGATAAAAAATCCCCAGGATAGAATGTGGATGGCTGAATGGTACAATCCAACATTCACTGACTGAAATTCACAAAGTTATCACACCTCTCTCTTACATAAATAAAAATTTGAAACTAAAACTAAATATCTAAAATTCATGTAGATTTTTACTCTCATGAATGGGATAATTATAAAAACAATGAGCCTACCCCTAAAGACTTTATCAATGATCCATTATAGTAAAAACCTATTCTAATACCATTGTTAAGTTTTAAACAATGTTATAATCGAAACCATTCAGTATACACATAATGAATTCTTCACACTAACTCACAATAATTATAATACTCTATAGTAATTTTTTGTGATGATTATTAACCATATATATATATAGCTGAGTTCCTACATAATAAGAGTCAATTCTCATCTTCAAATCCCACATCTCTCTCTACTATGATTTCTCACTCCATTATTCTCTCAATATCCCAAATATCACTCACACATCACCTATTCTAATGGTGATTTAAACTCATGTACAACTAATACATCTCAATATGAGCATGTATTATTATTACACTCACTTATATTTATTCACTCACATTACAATCTAGTGTTCATATTAGCATTTCCTAACATTCCCTCCTTAATGTGAATATGGGAGAAGACAAACATATCATGTTGTAGCTACTCTCTAAAGGCATTGCTTAGATCAGGGACCACTCTATCAAGTTGCCTCTTTATCCTTGTGATGGCATAGCTTCAAGCTAAATTATGTAGGACCATTCCCATTCCCTAGGTTCTTGAATTCCGAATCCTCCAAATCATAGAGCTCATAACTATTTGTATAACCATCCATGTCAAGTTTACCTCAAAATCTTCTTTTGCCCTCAAAAATTACTTCTTTGGAGTATGCACCTTTCCCAGTTGTTATTACAAAGATTTATTGAGCACACAATATAAACAAAAAAATGTTGAAAAATAAAATATTGAAAAGACAAGCCACTAAATCACTATGTGACCCCGTCACTAGTGGATGACAAGAGGATGTTGAAAGTCTTCCAACCTTTATTGGCTCCATCCTCCTGTAAATCACTACTTAGCAAATTTATCTTTGAGGCTCATTTACATGTCATTTGAATAGAAAATACCCCCCTCAAATTTGACATGCACATCGTATGTTGTCATAACCATGATAATTTTTCCTCTAAAACACCATGAATTTGATATGACTGAAGGATTTTAATCCATGTTGACTATGCTTTTTTACACTGAAAAATGATATACATGTTTGTAGATATGGATTTGTAGGTGCACGACTATGGCAATGAGTGAATCTATGCTAAGGCTGAACAATAAATTTTAGCAGGTTGACTAATCATTAATTGTAAAAACTAATTTTATTTGATTCTTCTCATATTTTGGTGGTTCAAACAATATCTTGCTCGGTTATTGAAGATTACTTGCTCATTTACTGCCTAAAAATAAAACAACAAAATCCTCAAACGCTTGTCAAAAGATAAATGGTTACATGCAGTATAATTGAATACACCTTAGATGTAGGTGTATGAATAAAATCTTCACCAATGACAAAATGATCCACATGTGGTGGAGATACGGCCTTGGTTTTGATAGTCAATATGAATGCATTGATAAAAAAATCACTAGGATAGAATGTGGATGGTTGAATGGTACAATCCAACATTCACTGACTAAAATTCACAAAGTTATCACACCTCTCTCTTACATAAATAAAAATTTGACACTAAAACTAAACTTCTAAAATTTGTATAGATTTTTACTCTCATGAATGGGATGATTATAAAAACAATGAGCTTGCCCCTAAAGACTTCATCAATGATCCATTATAGTAAAAACCTATTAAGATACCATTGTTAAGTTTTAAACAATGTTATAATAAAAACTCAATATACACATTATGAATTCTTCACACTAACTCACAATAATTATAATGCTCTATAGTAATTTTTTGGGATGATTATTAATCATATAAGAAGAGATATATATATACAAAGTCAACTTCATACATAATAAGAGTCAATCATCATCTTCAAATCTCACATCTCTCTCTACTATGATTTCTCACTCCATTATTCTCTCAATATCCCAAATATCACTCACACATCACCTATTCTAATGATGAGTTAAACTCATGTAAAACTAATACATATCAATATGGGCATGTATTATTATTACACTCAATTATATTTATTCACTCACATTGCAATCTAATCTTCATACTAGCATTTCCTAACATTCCCTCCTTAGTGTGAATATGGGAGAAGACAAAAATATCATGTTGTATCTACTCTCTAAAAACATTTTTTAGATCAGGGACCACTCTATCAAGTTGCCTCTTTATTCTTGTGATGATGTAGCTTCAAGCTAAATTATGTGAGACCGTTCCCATTCCTTGGGTTCTTGAATTTTGAATCCTCCAAATTCTTAGAGCTCATAACTATTTGGATAACCATCCATGTCAAGTTTACCTCAAAATCTTTTTTTGCTCTCAAAAATTACTTCTTTGGAGTATGCATCTTTCCTAATTTTTATTACAAGGGTTTATTGAGCACACAATATAAACAAAAAAACATTAAAAAATAAAATACTGGAAAGACAAGCCACTAAATCACTATGTGACCCCGTCACTAGTAGATGACAAGAGGATGTTGAAAGTCCTCCAACTTTTATTGCTTCCATCCTCCTGTAAATCAGTACTCAGCAAATTTATCTTTGAGGCTCATTTATATGTCATTTGAATGGAAAATCCCCCCCTCAAATTTGACATACACATTGGATGTCATCACAACCATGTTAATTTTGCCTCTAAAACACCATGGATTTGATATGATCGAGGGATGTTAATCCATGTTGACTATGCTTTTTTACATTGAACAACGATAAACAGGGTTGCAGATGTGGATTTGTAGGTGCACGACTATGGCGATGAGTGAATCTATGCTAAGGTTGAACGATAAATTTTAGTAGGTTGACTAGTCATTAATTGTAATAACTAATTTTATTTGCTTCTTCTCATATTCTGGTGGTTCGTACAATATCTTGCTCGATTCTTCAATATTACTTGCTCATTTACTGCTTGAAAATAAAACAACAAAATCCTCAAACTCTTGTCAAAAGATAAATGGTTACATGTAGTACAACTAAATACACCTTAGATGTAGGTGTATGAATAAAATCTTCACCAATGACAAAATGATCCATGTGTTGTGGAGATACGTCCTTGGTTTTGATAGTCAATATGAATGCATTGATAAAAATAACTAGGATTAAATGTGGATCACTGAATGGTACAATCCAACATCCACTAATTGAAATTCACAAAGTTATCACACCTCTCTCTTACATAAATAAAAATTTGACACTAAAACTAAACTTCTAAAATTTCTGTAGATTTTTACTCTCATGAATGGGATGATTATAAAAACAATGAGCATGCCCTTAAAGACTCCATCAATGATCCATTATAGTAAAAACATGTTATGATACCATTTTTAATTTTTAAACAATATTATAATCAAAACCACTCAATATACACATTATGAATTCTTCACACTAACTCACAATAATTATAATGCTCTATAGTAAATTTTTGGGATAATTATTAATCATATAAGAAGAGATATATATACAAATCCAAGTTCCTACATAATAAGAGTCAATCCTGATCTGCAAATCCCACATCTCTCCCTACTATGATTTCTCACTCCATTATTCTCTCAATATCCCAAATATCACTCACACATCACCTATTCTAATGGTGAGTTAAACTCACGTACAACTAATACATCTCAATATGAGCATGTATTATTAGTACACTCACACTTCTATTTATTCACTCACATTACAATCTAATGTTCATACTAACATTTCCTAAAATGATAAATATGTCTAAATTGGTCTGATGACTAGTTGGGGTATTTTCCTATGTGTCAGACATTATATTTACGCCATTGGGTTAACCCTTAAGAATGATATTCACAGTGTCAACATATGTAATGTCCCCAAATGGGATGATTTAACAAAAAGGATTTTTCCCCTAAAATCCACAAATTCTAAAATTCTGAAATAAAAATTAGCAAAACCTAGTTTGTAAGAAATGTTCCAAAACCCTTACCAAACCCCAATAAACCCTAGGCACCACAATGCAAGGGATGTGAAGGCAATTTCCAACCACTCTTTTATCCAAAATTCATTTGAATGCTTGCCAAAATAAGCAGTAAATTAAAAATAGGAAAGAAGTACCTTTTTATCAATTTATTGAGGATTAAATGCCAATTTAAGATGGCTAGAAAAATATGAATTTATCTCAATTACAACTTCTGTTCCTTGCTCATTTTCTACTTTAAACCCTCAATAAAAATATTCCACATGTGCCCAAAAATCAAGGAAAATTCTAGTGAACCCCTAGGGCATCCAAAATGGCCCAAAAGGTCCTCCAAGCCAATCGCCCAAGTCACCAAAGTGCAAAAAAATAGCTAAATATTTATTGTGTACGATCCTACCTTTCACAAGTGAAAATGATCAAGAAACCATGTCAAAAAAATTAAATAATAATCTAAAAATTATTATTTAATATTCTGTCAAATTAGAGCTTCAAATCTTCATCAATTCTTCTCCAAACCCTATGCCAATATTCAGTAAAATTAGAAGTAAATTCCATAACATTAAATTACCCAAATAGACCCTAAAAAATATCTCTAAACACTCCAAGAGGCCTCCAAACCTAGTTGCTCCACTTACAAATTAGTGCAAATAATAATCAAAAATATTATGCATCAAATGGACCTCAAATAAACCACTAAAACCTCTCAAAGCAAATTACCCCACTCTACGATAAGTAAAAAAACCTCCTTTAACAAAGGTGGTGTCAAAAGACACCTTTTGTAGAATAATCAACACCAAATCTATGAACACCTATTGGGCATGCATCCCAATAACTTCTTCAAGTATGAAGAAATAATTATTAAATTCAACATATCTTCAATTGTGATCTTCACATTGTATTTGTACCTTCTAAAGGGAGGTGAACCAACTTAGAGAGGTAAAATACCTCATAAGCCTCACTTGCCCTTTTTAAAAAATCTTTTCATTTCCTTGCTTTAGCTCCTAAGCTAACATTCCTCTTTTTCAAATATAATATTAATTAGTTGCCTTAATAAAATATTAATTAAAAAGTGCACCTGAGTTGGCCTAATGGTGAAGAACATGTGCTCCCAAAAGGGAGGTCACAGGTTTTAATCCTACAGGGGGTAAGGTATGCACACTTTTGTGAAAAGTATCCACATGTAATGGGCTAACCAACTCAATGTTTAATGTGATAGGGGTTGGTAAGTGGATTGAAACATGTGCTCAATACGATGATACATTCCATAGTCCATGGCTAGAGATACTATTCACCGTTGGTTTGGGCATTTCGAATATAAAAATACTTGTACCCAAAAAATTTAACCGCTGAGATGTGGGTGAGTTGGTAAAGCAACTTGATTGTTACAAGCACCACACAGGCTCAAATCTCAGATGGTATTGGAGGTCGGTTGTGGTCGTTGATGGTATTCTCGGGTCAGTTGTGGTCATTATTGGTATTTTTGATACTCGTGTACTTTGAGATCTAGGTTCCTGATTGTGTCCCAGACTAGTTGGAGCTTTGATCAAAAGCATATAAGGGTAAAGATCCCACCAAAATCATATCTATCTAAAAAAAATAGTAATTAAAATTAATTTTAGGCAAATAAATTAATAATTAATTTAATTAAATATTTTAGTGGTAAAAACCACTTTTATCAAATATTCTATTAATTAAATAATAATCACCTTATAAAAATAAATGATAAAAACCACTATTTTGGTAATTAATAATTAACTAATAAAATATAACCCCGAAAGTATCCCTTTAGTCTATGGAAAAGTAGACTAAAGGTCTTCAATATCTGCACATACATGATGTGGAAATCAAGACATCACAACAAATCATGCAAGTGGACTTGTGCACTCACTCGAGGTGTAGAGAGAGAGACTACCATGGTACAATTAAGTTAGTCACAAAAGATGTCTTGGATCATTTAACCTTGTTAACTTTTAGAACAACATTACCATGGACCAACACTTGTTTAGCTTAAACATTAAATAAGAGTTATGTGAGAATTTGAGAGAGAACCACTACCATAAACATCATAAGTTTAGTAAACAAAATTAGATAACACCATCACCCATTAATGAGATATTTCGGCCTCTTAGCATTAATACATAATATTACACAAATGTATTCAAAATTTAACAATATCAACAATAGTAACAATGATTTCAACAACTACCCAATAATAGTGTCAACAACAATCTAAACTAAGAGCCAAGATGGGATTTTATAGGTATAAGCGACCACCTTGTGGTTACAATTAATAAATTTGTTCTCCTTAAAGTGCATAACTATTTCTAAATATAGTAGGGTATGGCTACTTTACAATAAATCACTTTGTATAGTTAAACCCTAATAATATTCACAACATACTCCACTAGATCCACTTAAAACCTTTTCAAGTAATAATTTTTCTTAATGTCATTACGCTTGAAGACTCATTCATTCTACCAACTCCCAACACTGATGCTCCTCAATTTATGCTCTTTGGTTTGCACATCCATATAGCTATAAAACATATTTCCTCTCCAAACCATAGATGTCCATCAATACTTAAAAGCTTACATAAACATGTGGTTTGAGGCATGTTGTAAATCAAAGAATTAAAACACTATCTTGATATTTAATAAGCCCCTAAATAGTAACTATATCGAAAATAACAAACCTCGTAATATGAATGGTTATAATAACTTATAAACTCCAATGTTATTCAGTGTGTGTCTAACATAAACTTGTATGCTTCAATAAATGTTCTAATAATTGATTTTAAATGCTCAATATATACATATGAACAATAATTGTATACTTTATGATTTTCGATGTAAATAAACTAAATGGTTGTGTATTTATAAACAATTGAATGGACAAATTATGACCTCTATTAATGTGTTAACAAACAAAATAATGACTAAAAATAAAAAAGACAAGACCATACAAGACATGCACTCTTGTCAAAAGGGGCCACTAAAAGCCCATAAACATCATCAACACTATAGACAAACCCAAGAGTGTTAATAATTATATAAACACAATGACCAAAACACTTATAAATAAAAAAAGGGAAAAAGAGAATAGGAAACATGAAGATGACTAACCTACAATCGTATCAATAATACCTAATTTGAACCAATAATCGACAATCTATTTTTTTTTGATATACGTAAAATGAAAGTTTAAAAAAAAACCCTACCTTTTTATAAAAAAATCTTTCCCGAATCCAAAATTCCAAACTGAAAATCAACCAAACTTATCTATCAAAACATGAAGTCCTTGTTTTACTAAAGGTGAAAATACATACACATAAAATTAAATAATAACACTAAAATAATCAAATAGTGGGTTAAATCATTACATCAAATATAATTATACAAATTTTCATTAATGGCAATATTGAATGCGAGTTGTTGTTGGCCTTTTCAAATGTTTGATTGCCACCTTTCCTAAACGACAAGTTATAATGCCAAAGTCAACAAATCAAACAAATCCCATATAAATCTCCATTGACTGTTTACGTGTTTATAATTAGCACTCAAGTGGGTCTTCTTTCCACCAAATACCCATTCTTCTCCATGAATTTATTGCATTTGGTAAACGGTCATTTTTACATGATTTTGGCACGTGTTGCAAAGCATCTCAATAACTAGCAATTGCTATATTTATATATAATAATAATATATTAATATATAATGTAATACATTATACATATTATATAATTAAAATATAGAATAATATAATATCATAATTATATAATATTATATTATAATACAATTTATAAAAAGAATGTAATAAAAGTGAAGTTTAACAATGTGAGGAAAAAAAATGGTTCGTTTGAATCCCAACAGTCCCTTGTACAGTTTCTCTGAATCTTTGACTTATGCATTTGATTCAGAATTAGAAGATTTTGAGTAGGTTGAGGATTTGGACGTTCGGGTCTATGAGCAGGAGGAAGCCTCTGTTCTGGGGATAGTTCCCAAAGGCCACTGCAACAACGTGGAAATGATTTCCAAGATTTAAGTAGGTAGTGAGATAATTTACGGAGGGTTTTTTAAACTCTGTAAATAATATGGTGCCTAGAAAGGGGGGTGACCTTGCTGCAGCTACAAAGGCAAACGTCGTTGCAGGAAATCCCTCTCATATGAACAACTATGTTATCCCTCATCAGTTGATAGGTTGTTTGGCATCTTGTGATGATCTTCAACGGACATGTAGTGTCAATGCCAATGGTGAAGGGTCTGAAAGGAAAAAATGGCTCTTTGGCAATCATTTTAGGAGACTCCCTGTAGCATATCCAATGCTTTCATTTTGCCCCAATCTCAACGCTATAATTCTTTTTTCAATACCTTCCTAGTGGTTTAGAGGCAAAGACCTCTGAGAAGCGGTGGATTTGCACTAATTACAAGAATGCTAGGAACCCTTACCACAAATGTAGGGATTTTTGTAAGTCGTTGCTCTCTTATGTTCTTGATGTTGTTTCTCCCACCCATGTTTGCATGTCTAGGATTTATGAGTCTCACTCACATGCTTCTACAGGGGATGGTGTCCCTGTTCTTTCCACCCTTGCTTTGATATCTCACTCTCCTACGATCCTGCTCATGGATGTTCATGTGCTTTTCTTGAAGGAGACTCCAAAGTTTGTAATCTTTGACCCTTCTATTCAAGGAATGGAGCTTGATTTTGGTAGCAAATTGTCAACATATCTGTCTAACTGGGCCTTAACTATCTGGAGATCCATCATTGCTCTTTCCTTTTCTATGCTCAAATTTAGATTCTTCCAAGTGGTCTTCTAATGTTCTTTTGATAGGGACTTTGTTTGGTCATCGAGACCATGGTTTTGGTAACTAAGGGTTCTTTTTTTGGCCCTGGTCTTCCTTTTTTGATCCAACAAAGATGACAATCTCAGCTGCTCTCTTTGGATCAGATTATACAATCTTTCACTTATCATGATAAAAGATGAACATATCAAAATGTTGGTTAATAGAGTGAGATATTTTGTGAAAATTGATATAAATTCTAGATCTCTCCAAACCTCTCTTTCATTGGGTTAATTTGATCTCTTCTTGAGGCACATGGACTCAGTATCTTAACTAAGAAGGTCTTCCTTTTAGATGTTTTTGGTGTCATCTCCTTGGGCATCATGCAATTAGGTGTTCTTCGAAGATTCATTTATCCATCATGTCTCATTCTTAGTTAGTTTGGAGGAAGAAGGATGAGTCCCCTAATTAGAATTTATTTTGGCATAATTATGGAAAGTTCTTGCAACACCCTATTTCCATCCCACCCCATTCCTCACCTGGGGATATTTCGGTCTCCCCTGACAGGGGGTTCCTTCGAAGGAGGTACCTGGTCCCAATGAAGCTCCAAATTCTCCCCAGCTTGTTAAAAAAGTCTCCACCCCTTCTTGACCTAAAGATGTGAGACCAAAGCTAATTGGGGCTCAATGACTAAAAGAAAAGGGAAAAGATCAAACGTAGAGATGTTGAGATCAAAAGCAAAGAAAATGGTGAAAGACGGTTCTCAATGGATGATGGAGAACCTCTTATCCTAATGAGGGAGAAGATTGGTTACTCCCTGCAACTAACTTTTTTATCCCTTTGCTTCAGGTGCTCTCGGTCATTTGCGAGATGCCAATCCCTTTAATATTATCTCTTGGTTTTGGTAAATTATTGTCCTTTAGTTGCTCTTTAGCGATAGAGCAACGACTTTTTTTAGGTGTTTATCATGTGATTTGGGTATTCTTTTTGTGCCAGTAGTTTTTAATTGGTCCTCTATATTTTTTTGGTGGTTTAGATTATATTGAGGACTAGGACTTTTGTTTGTGTCCCAGACCTAGTTCATAGTTCTAGTCAAACACATTTCCTCAGTTCATAACCCTAGGCAAATGTGTTTATCCTCAATAAAAAAATACTTAAAATATAAACAAAACTTTAAATCATGAACCAAAAGTGCTGTATGAGAAAAACTAACTTCAAAAAATCTTAAAATGATTTCCTAATCTTTGTAAAATCTATATGAGTTCTCAATAGCATTATATTAAACCCTTGAACGACTTTCAATTTAAAAATATGCAGCATATAGTAAACCCTTGTAGCCAATTCAGGTGCAGTCGTCCATCAACTATTAAACTTAACATAAAAAAATACCAATTTGTCCGAACAAATGAAAAGAAGAAGATAAAGCAACAATCTGCCAATAGATAGAAGCAAATTATCATGCCGTAATCGCAAGGACGCTCCGATCCACAAGCATATGCATGACGATAAGGCTTCCCAGAATCGAAAACAATAGAGTTTGAGAGTAAAACCACTAAAAACAAAACAACTGACGCAAAATAGCTGCTAGGGCACGCAACGACAGGGTTTGGCAGTGGTTGCCATTGCAGGCGGTTGTTGTTGTTGGTCCATGCCTACACCCTTTGCAGACCTATGCCCGTGCATCATAACAGCCAACTTCCAAACAGAGTTAGGGCACGCAGCTATTCGCAAGGAGCTAAGACTTTAATAAGGGCTTGGATGTGGTTTCCATGAACACACCCAATGCATGTTTTTACTATCATAAAGGACATTTCAGGGAAACTTGCCCTCCTTACAAAACTACGTTGAATCAGCCTCATGTGCATGAGAAATCTAAAAATTAACATAAAAATATTAGGGCTAACTCTTAATTTAATACAATTAATGCTACTCAATCAGATTTTACACTTAAATTAGTTCGCACCACTAAACTTTCAAAGTGCTCAAAGAATGCCACAATTACCCTTTCGATAAATTAGAGTCTCAGCGCTAATGATATTATTACTAGCCATGTCCCTTTTTAAAACTGCCCCAACTCATGCAATGTCCCATTCAATCATGAATAACCTACTCGGTCAGTTTCTCCGCAAGGATATTATGGAGCAAGGGTGGCGTGTAGTTAAAAAGGAAGGAGCTCAGTGACTTTACTACTAACTCCTCAAAATAGACCTAATAGTGGGGTTGCATTCTTTTTGAGAAGAACAAATTGCAAGAATATCCCCCATATATTAGTAGGCAATGTTATTTCTTGCTAGTTAATAGTGGGGTCTTTACTTATAACTCAAACACTAATAAAACGGTTCCTCTTAATCAATGTTTCCTATTTTTCACTATAGAGCTAAAGGAATGTATTCCACTTTCTTAATGAAGTGTAAAATCTTTTCTTGGAATGCGAGTGGTTTGTCAATCCCTAACCACAAGTTTCAAATTAAGAATACTCTTGATATTTGGCATCCTAACGTTGTTTTTCTACGAGAAGTAGAGGTAGGTGGGGTAAGACTTGAATCTTCCCTCAAAAAGTCTATAAAGATACGGTTTTTTAAAAATCTTCTCAATCCGATGGTAGAGGTGGAGTGGTACTTGGTGTCATTCCTTGGATCAACAACCTTATTGTTTGTCAAGGGGAAGATCCTTCCAACCATTGTTTTTGGATCACTTACCTTTCCCAAAACAAAATTATTGGTTTCTACTCGATTTATGCTCCCAATGATCATCATGAACACACATAAATTTGGCAATGGATAGGAGATAATCTTCCCTCTACTAAGTGGGTTGTTGGAGGTGTTTTTCACATGATAGAAAACAACATAGATATAAGTTGGCCTAGTGATCATAAACTATCCCCATTTGAATTTGGGGCTTGGCTTTACTGTAGGAACTCCTTAAGGGTTTATAACCCCTTAAATGAGAAGTTTAATACCCAATAGGAGTACTGGTTCACATGTTCGAATTGTAGATAAGGTCTCGACAAAAAATTCAACCATTTGGACAGATTATATGTATCCTCAAACCTTCAAGTCACTCCGTAATCACAGGAGAAAATGGTGTATGTGGATCTTGTTGCCACTTTATCTGACGATCTTCCCATTATTTTGTAACTTTCCCTTATTGGTGATGCAAAAAATTCTTGTAATTTTCCATAAACACTCAATATGATTCATTTGAGTAACAAGGATCATATAACTTGCCTCAGTGCTCTTTGAAATTCAGTTATCAAGCTTCAAGAAAGGGAAAGTTGGATCCTTTGGTGGCAAGCTACAATTGACAGATGCACCTCTTTTCTCCAATATTATGGTAAAATATTATATGGCCAAGAATATGAAGGAAATGTCTCTAAGAAGAAGGCTTGAGGAAGGACATAAACTCCTCCAGTATAAGCCTTTGGATGAAAACCTTCAAAATATAGTCACTGTTATGAAAAATTGAATAAGAGAATTTGAGTTTTATTAGGGATAAGGGGCTTGAATATGATCCCATCTTATTGGGATTAAAGAGGGAGATGAAGGTTCCAAGTTCTTATTCAAGACCTAAAGCACAAACACCAAAAGGAGAGGATAATGTCCATATTAAACCAAAATGGGAACTGATCCTCCTCTTATATTTCAATTAAAAATGTATTCATGCATCATTTTAAAACTCTCTTCATTGATGAGATATACATAGAACTAAGTAATGCAATGAGCCAATTTATTCCTATTAGGATCATGCATGATCACCTTGACGGGTTGTTGACCCCTGAGGAATTTGAATACTCTTTTTCTATATGACAGAGAAAAGAAGTTTTGGCTTAGATGGTTTATCGGCAAAATTTTTCAAGGCCATGTGCCCTAGTATTCATGATTAATTTTTAAAAGTTTATCTTGAAGCTAAACAAACTAAGCATTGATAAAGCTCGTTCCTTAAGGTAATGATAAAAATAACATAGTTAGTTGAAAACCCATCACTCTCTTTAATACCTCTTATAAGATCATTATTAAATCCATTACTCATCATATTAAAGTAGTAGTGCAAGAGATTGCTAGATTTGAGAAAACAAGATTTATTGGTGGGAGGTTCATTCTAGAAAATCTGGGCTTGGCTTAAGAAATTTCAGATTGGGCACAAAAAATAACTCAAAACTCGATAATTGTTAAGCTTAACTTTGACAAAATCAAATAGTTGTTTATTCTTAATATGGTAAGGTCGCTGGGGTTTGGAAAAAAATGATTCACTACATTAATTTTTTTTTCAATGATACCTTAGCTAGATTCTCATTGAATGGTTCTCTCACTAAATACTTTATGCTTCAATAATCCATTCGCCAAGGTTGTCCTTTAGCTCTTTTTCTATATATTTTTGTCAGATTGTTTTGAATACTTGTTGCAAATGACAAATAATTTTAATCTTATCAAAGGGAACACTCTTCCTAATGATTTTTATGCCCTTAACTCTCATTTTGCTAATGATAATATGTTTTTTCTTTGCAAAGACCAAGAAGAAATCATAAATGTTATAGATATCCTTGCGATGTATTATGTTTTTTCAGGGTCTAAACTTGTGATTTATAAAACTGTATTTATAATGATCAAGCTGATCCTAGTCCCTATTGGATTCCTCCTAATTGAAAATGTGTTCAGCATGGAGAAATTACAAGGTACTTGGGTATCCCCTTTGGCCTTAGAGTCTCTCTTAGTGACATGCGGAACTAGTTTTTGATCAAATTTAAGGAAAAGCTTGATTATTGGGGATCTAAATTTCTTTCCTTTGCTCGTAGAATCAAAGTTTATAATAATATTTTTGTTGTAACACATGTTTACTATTATTCATGTTGGTTTTCATCTAAAACTTGCTACAATAGACTCACCAAGCTTATAAAAAAAAATTATTTGGGCCAAATGGATGGCATCAAATGTATGCAGTGCATCTTTTAGAATCACTACATTCAGTCAAAAGGCAAAGGAGACCTTAGTGTTATGGATCCTTTGATGCAAGGTAAGTGTTTGATTTCTAAATGGATCATTCAGGATTTTCACAATTTTGAAGCATGGAAAGTTCTTGTTTGACATAAATTTCCAAATGCTTCTTATAAGGGTCATTGAAAAGGTGCACACATATATGATAAATTGTTGCTCTCTAAATACTTAAAACTCTCAATGTCTTCCGCACTT
>JARHVA010000922.1:1330000-1340000 GCA_037957365.1 Torreya grandis | reverse complement strand
AATAAATTAATAATTAATTTAATTAAATATTTTAGTGGTAAAAACCACTTTTATCAAATATTCTATTAATTAAATAATAATCACCTTATAAAAATAAATGATAAAAACCACTATTTTGGTAATTAATAATTAACTAATAAAATATAACCCCGAAAGTATCCCTTTAGTCTATGGAAAAGTAGACTAAAGGTCTTCAATATCTGCACATACATGATGTGGAAATCAAGACATCACAACAAATCATGCAAGTGGACTTGTGCACTCACTCGAGGTGTAGAGAGAGAGACTACCATGGTACAATTAAGTTAGTCACAAAAGATGTCTTGGATCATTTAACCTTGTTAACTTTTAGAACAACATTACCATGGACCAACACTTGTTTAGCTTAAACATTAAATAAGAGTTATGTGAGAATTTGAGAGAGAACCACTACCATAAACATCATAAGTTTAGTAAACAAAATTAGATAACACCATCACCCATTAATGAGATATTTCGGCCTCTTAGCATTAATACATAATATTACACAAATGTATTCAAAATTTAACAATATCAACAATAGTAACAATGATTTCAACAACTACCCAATAATAGTGTCAACAACAATCTAAACTAAGAGCCAAGATGGGATTTTATAGGTATAAGCGACCACCTTGTGGTTACAATTAATAAATTTGTTCTCCTTAAAGTGCATAACTATTTCTAAATATAGTAGGGTATGGCTACTTTACAATAAATCACTTTGTATAGTTAAACCCTAATAATATTCACAACATACTCCACTAGATCCACTTAAAACCTTTTCAAGTAATAATTTTTCTTAATGTCATTACGCTTGAAGACTCATTCATTCTACCAACTCCCAACACTGATGCTCCTCAATTTATGCTCTTTGGTTTGCACATCCATATAGCTATAAAACATATTTCCTCTCCAAACCATAGATGTCCATCAATACTTAAAAGCTTACATAAACATGTGGTTTGAGGCATGTTGTAAATCAAAGAATTAAAACACTATCTTGATATTTAATAAGCCCCTAAATAGTAACTATATCGAAAATAACAAACCTCGTAATATGAATGGTTATAATAACTTATAAACTCCAATGTTATTCAGTGTGTGTCTAACATAAACTTGTATGCTTCAATAAATGTTCTAATAATTGATTTTAAATGCTCAATATATACATATGAACAATAATTGTATACTTTATGATTTTCGATGTAAATAAACTAAATGGTTGTGTATTTATAAACAATTGAATGGACAAATTATGACCTCTATTAATGTGTTAACAAACAAAATAATGACTAAAAATAAAAAAGACAAGACCATACAAGACATGCACTCTTGTCAAAAGGGGCCACTAAAAGCCCATAAACATCATCAACACTATAGACAAACCCAAGAGTGTTAATAATTATATAAACACAATGACCAAAACACTTATAAATAAAAAAAGGGAAAAAGAGAATAGGAAACATGAAGATGACTAACCTACAATCGTATCAATAATACCTAATTTGAACCAATAATCGACAATCTATTTTTTTTTGATATACGTAAAATGAAAGTTTAAAAAAAAACCCTACCTTTTTATAAAAAAATCTTTCCCGAATCCAAAATTCCAAACTGAAAATCAACCAAACTTATCTATCAAAACATGAAGTCCTTGTTTTACTAAAGGTGAAAATACATACACATAAAATTAAATAATAACACTAAAATAATCAAATAGTGGGTTAAATCATTACATCAAATATAATTATACAAATTTTCATTAATGGCAATATTGAATGCGAGTTGTTGTTGGCCTTTTCAAATGTTTGATTGCCACCTTTCCTAAACGACAAGTTATAATGCCAAAGTCAACAAATCAAACAAATCCCATATAAATCTCCATTGACTGTTTACGTGTTTATAATTAGCACTCAAGTGGGTCTTCTTTCCACCAAATACCCATTCTTCTCCATGAATTTATTGCATTTGGTAAACGGTCATTTTTACATGATTTTGGCACGTGTTGCAAAGCATCTCAATAACTAGCAATTGCTATATTTATATATAATAATAATATATTAATATATAATGTAATACATTATACATATTATATAATTAAAATATAGAATAATATAATATCATAATTATATAATATTATATTATAATACAATTTATAAAAAGAATGTAATAAAAGTGAAGTTTAACAATGTGAGGAAAAAAAATGGTTCGTTTGAATCCCAACAGTCCCTTGTACAGTTTCTCTGAATCTTTGACTTATGCATTTGATTCAGAATTAGAAGATTTTGAGTAGGTTGAGGATTTGGACGTTCGGGTCTATGAGCAGAAGGAGGAAGCCTCTGTTCTGGGGATAGTTCCCAAAGGCCACTGCAACAACGTGGAAATGATTTCCAAGATTTAAGTACGTAGTGAGATAATTTACGGAGGGTTTTTTAAACTCTGTAAATAATATGGTGCCTAGAAAGGGGGGTGACCTTGCTGCAGCTACAAAGGCAAACGTCATTGCAGGAAATCCCTCTCATATGAACAACTATGTTATCCCTCGTCAGTCGATAGGTTGTTTGGCATCTTGTGATGATCTTCAACGAACATGTAGTGTCAATGCCAATGGTGAAGGGTCTGAAAGGAAAAAATGGCTCTTTGGCAATCATTTTAGGAGACTCCCTGTAGCATATCCAATGCTTTCATTTTGCCCCAATCTCAGCGCTATAATTCTTTTTTCAATACCTTCCTAGTGGTTTAGAGGCAAAGACCTCTGAGAAGCGGTGGATTTGCACTAATTACAAGAATGCTAGGAACCCTTACCACAAATGTAGGGATTTTTGTAAGTCGTTGCTCTCTTATGTTCTTAATGTTGTTTCTCCCACCCATGTTTGCATGTCTAGGATTTATGAGTCTCACTCACATGCTTCTACAGGGGATGGTGTCCCTGTTCTTTCCACCCTTGCTTTGATATCTCACTCTCCTACGATCCTGCTCATGGATGTTCATGTGCTTTTCTTGAAGGAGACTCCAAAGTTTGTAATCTTTGACCCTTCTATTCAAGGAATGGAGCTTGATTTTGGTAGCAAATTGTCAACATATCTGTCTAACTGGGCCTTAACTATCTGGAGATCCATCATTGCTCTTTCCTTTTCTATGCTCAAATTTAGATTTTTCCAAGTGGTCTTCTAATGTTCTTTTGATAGGGACTTTGTTTGGTCATCGAGACCATGGTTTTGGTAACTAAGGGTTCTTTTTTTGGCCCTGGTCTTCCTTTTTTGATCCAACAAAGATGACAATCTCAGCTGCTCTCTTTGGATCAGATTATACAATCTTTCACTTATCATGATAAAAGATGAACATATCAAAATGTTGGTTAATAGAGTGAGATATTTTGTGAAAATTGATATAAATTCTAGATCTCTCCAAACCTCTCTTTCATTGGGTTAATTTGATCTCTTCTTGAGGCACATGGACTCAGTATCTTAACTAAGAAGGTCTTCCTTTTAGATGTTTTTGTTGTCATCTCCTTGGGCATCATGCAATTAGGTGTTCTTCGAAGATTCATTTATCCATCATGTCTCATTCTTAGTTAGTTTGGAGGAAGAAGGATGAGTCCCCTAATTAGAATTTATTTTGGCATAATTATGGAAAGTTCTTGCAACACCCTATTTCCATCCCACCCCATTCCTCCCCTGGGGATATTTCAGTCTCCCCTGACAGGGGGTTCCTTCAAAGGAGGTACCTGGTCCCAATGAAGCTCCAAATTCTCCCCAGCTTGTTAAAAAAGTCTCTACCCCTTCTTGACCTAAAGATGTGAGACCAAAGCTAATTGGGGCTCAACGACTAAAAGAAAAGGGAAAAGATCAAACGTAGAGACGTTGAGATCAAAAGCAAAGAAAATGGTGAAAGACGGTTCTCAATGGATGATGGAGAACCTCTTATCCTAATGAGGGAGAAGATTGGTTACTCCCTGCAACTAACTTTTTTATCCCTTTGCTTCAGGTGCTCTCGGTCATTTGCGAGATGCCAATCCCTTTAATATTATCTCTTGGTTTTGGTAAATTATTGTCCTTTAGTTGCTCTTTAGCGATAGAGCAACGACTTTTTTTAGGTGTTTATCATGTGATTTGGGTATTCTTTTTGTGCCAGTAGTTTTTAATTGGTCCTCTATATTTTTTTGGTGGTTTAGATTATATTGAGGACTAGGACTTTTGTTTGTGTCCCAGACCTAGTTCATAGTTCTAGTCAAACACATTTCCTCAGTTCATAACCCTAGGCAAATGTGTTTATCCTCAATAAAAAAATACTTAAAATATAAACAAAACTTTAAATCATGAACCAAAAGTGCTGTATGAGAAAAACTAACTTCAAAAAATCTTAAAATGATTTCCTAATCTTTGTAAAATCTATATGAGTTCTCAATAGCATTATATTAAACCCTTGAACGACTTTCAATTTAAAAATATGCAGCATATAGTAAACCCTTGTAGCCAATTCAGGTGCAGTCGTCCATCAACTATTAAACTTAACATAAAAAAATACCAATTTGTCCGAACAAATGAAAAGAAGAAGATAAAGCAACAATCTGCCAATAGATAGAAGCAAATTATCATGCCGTAATCGCAAGGACGCTCCGATCCACAAGCATATGCATGACGATAAGGCTTCCCAGAATCGAAAACAATAGAGTTTGAGAGTAAAACCACTAAAAACAAAACAACTGACGCAAAATAGCTGCTAGGGCACGCAACGACAGGGTTTGGCAGTGGTTGCCATTGCAGGCGGTTGTTGTTGTTGGTCCATGCCTACACCCTTTGCAGACCTATGCCCGTGCATCATAACAGCCAACTTCCAAACAGAGTTAGGGCACGCAGCTATTCGCAAGGAGCTAAGACTTTAATAAGGGCTTGGATGTGGTTTCCATGAACACACCCAATGCATGTTTTTACTATCATAAAGGACATTTCAGGGAAACTTGCCCTCCTTACAAAACTACGTTGAATCAGCCTCATGTGCATGAGAAATCTAAAAATTAACATAAAAATATTAGGGCTAACTCTTAATTTAATACAATTAATGCTACTCAATCAGATTTTACACTTAAATTAGTTCGCACCACTAAACTTTCAAAGTGCTCAAAGAATGCCACAATTACCCTTTCGATAAATTAGAGTCTCAGCGCTAATGATATTATTACTAGCCATGTCCCTTTTCAAAACTGCCCCAACTCATGCAATGTCCCATTCAATCATGAATAACCTACTCGGTCAGTTTCTCTGCAAGGATATTATGGAGCAAGGGTGGCGTGTAGTTAAAAAGGAAGGAACTCAGTGACTTTACTACTAACTCCTCAAAATAGACCTAATAGTGGGGTTGCATTCTTTTTGAGAAGAACAAATTGCAAGAATATCCCCCATATATTAGTAGGCAATGCTATTTCTTGCTAGTTAATAGTGGGGTCTTTACTTATAACTCAAACACTAATAAAACGGTTCCTCTTAATCACTGTTTCCTATTTTTCACTATAGAGCTAAAGGAATGTATTCCACTTTCTTAATGAAGTGTAAAATCTTTTCTTGGAATGCGAGTGGTTTGTCAATCCCTAACCACAAGTTTCAAATTAAGAATACTCTTGATATTTGGCATCCTAACGTTGTTTTTCTACGAGAAGTAGAGGTAGGTGGGGTAAGACTTGAATCTTCCCTCAAAAAGTCTATAAAGATACGATTTTTTAAAAATCTTCTCAATCCGATGGTAGAGGTGGAGTGGTACTTGATGTCATTCCTTGAATCAACAACCTTATTGTTTGTCAAGGGGAAGATCCTTCCAACCATTGTTTTTGGATCACTTACCTTTCCCAAAACAAAATTATTGGTTTCTACTCGATTTATGCTCCTAATGATCATCATGAACACACATAAATTTGGCAATGGATAGGAGATAATCTTCCCTCTACTAAGTGGGTTGTTGGAGGTGTTTTTCACATGATAGAAAACAACATAGATATAAGTTGGCTTAGTGATCATAAACTATCCCCATTTGAATTTGGGGCTTGGCTTTACTGTAGGAACTCCTTAAGGGTTTATAACCCCTTAAATGAGAAGTTTAATACCCAATAGGAGTACTGGTTCACATGTTCGAATTGTAGATAAGGTCTCGACAAAAAATTCAACCATTTGGACAGATTATATGTATCCTCAAACCTTCAAGTCACTCCGTAATCACAGGAGAAAATGGTGTATGTGGATCTTGTTGCCACTTTATCTGACGATCTTCCCATTATTTTGTAACTTTCCCTTATTGGTGATGCAAAAAATTCTTGTAATTTTCCATAAACACTCAATATGATTCATTTGAGTAACAAGGATCATATAACTTGCCTCAGTGCTCTTTGAAATTCAGTTATCAAGCTTCAAGAAAGGGAAAGTTGGATCCTTTGGTGGCAAGCTACAATTGACAGATGCACCTCTTTTCTCCAATATTATGGTAAAATATTATATGGCCAAGAATATGAAGGAAATGTCTCTAAGAAGAAGGCTTGAGGAAGGACATAAACTCCTCCAGTATAAGCCTTTGGATGAAAACCTTCAAAATATAGTCACTGTTATGAAAAATTGAATAAGAGAATTTGAGTTTTATTAGGGATAAGGGGCTTGAATATGATCCCATCTTATTGGGATTAAAGAGGGAGATGAAGGTTCCAAGTTCTTATTCAAGACCTAAAGCACAAACACCAAAAGGAGAGGATAATGTCCATATTAAACCAAAATGGGAACTGATCCTCCTCTTATATTTCAATTAAAAATGTATTCATGCATCATTTTAAAACTCTCTTCATTGATGAGATATACATAGAACTAAGTAATGCAATGAGCCAATTTATTCCTATTAGGATCATGCATGATCACCTTGATGGGTTGTTGACCCCTGAGGAATTTGAATACTCTTTTTCTATATGACAGAGAAAAGAAGTTTTGGCTTAGATGGTTTATCGGCAAAATTTTTCAAGGCCATGTGCCCTAGTATTCATGATTAATTTTTAAAAGTTTATCTTGAAGCTAAACAAACTAAGCATTGATAAAGCTCGTTCCTTAAGGTAATGATAAAAATAACATAGTTAGTTGAAAACCCATCACTCTCTTTAATACCTCTTATAAGATCATTATTAAATCCATTACTCATCATATTAAAGTAGTAGTGCAAGAGATTGCTAGATTTGAGAAAACAAGATTTATTAGTGGGAGGTTCATTCTAGAAAATCTGGGCTTGGCTTAAGAAATTTCAGATTGGGCACAAAAAATAACTCAAAACTCGATAATTGTTAAGCTTAACTTTGACAAAATCAAATAGTTGTTTATTCTTAATATGGTAAGGTCGCTGGGGTTTGGAAAAAAATGATTCACTACATTAATTTTTTTTCAATGATACCTTAGCTAGATTCTCATTGAATGGTTCTCTCACTAAATACTTTATGCTTCAATAATCCATTCGCCAAGGTTGTCCTTTAGCTCTTTTTCTATATATTTTTGTCATATTTTTTTGAATACTTGTTGCAAATGACAAATAATTTTAATCTTATCAAAGGGAACACTCTTCCTAATGATTTTTATGCCCTTAACTCTCATTTTGCTAATGATAATATGTTTTTTCTTTGCAAAGACCAAGAAGAAATCATAAATGTTATAGATATCCTTGCGATGTATTATGTTTTTTCAGGGTCTAAACTTGTGATTTATAAAACTGTATTTATAATGATCAAGCTGATCCTAGTCCCTATTGGCTTCCTCCTAATTGAAAATGTGTTCAGCATGGAGAAATTACAAGGTACTTGGGTATCCCCTTTGGCCTTAGAGTCTCTCTTAGTGACATGCGGAACTAGTTTTTGATCAAATTTAAGGAAAAACTTGATTATTGGGGATCTAAATTTCTTTCCTTTGCTCGTAGAATCAAAGTTTATAATAATATTTTTGTTGTAACACATGTTTACTATTATTCATGTTGGTTTTCATCTAAAACTTGCTACAATAGACTCACCAAGCTTATAAAAAAAAATTATTTGGGCCAAATGGATGGCATCAAATGTATGCAGTGCATCTTTTAGAATCACTACATTCAGTCAAAAGGCAAAGGAGACCTTAGTGTTATGGATCCTTTGATGCAAGGTAAGTGTTTGATTTCTAAATGGATCATTCAGGATTTTCACAATTTTGAAGCATGGAAAGTTCTTGTTTGACATAAAGTTCCAAATGCTTCTTATAAGGGTCATTGAAAAGGTGCACACATATATGATAAATTGTTGCTCTCTAAATACTTAAAACTCTCAATGTCTTCCGCACTTAATAATATGTGGAAATCCTAGCAAGAAACCTATCAACTGTTGGATTGGAAAAATAACTCCCTTTGACATGGTCTTAGCTTTCTGGTTTCCTCTATTTCATGAAATAGACATGTTGAAATTAGTAGGACTCCCCTTGCTCTGCACTATAGGCTAAAAGGAAAATGCCTATTTAATAAATGCATATAACAATTTGGAGATTTATGCCACTTATCTTGCTATCAATGGAAACATTGGTCACTTTTAAAGGATATTTTTCACCTACAGAACTCTAGCAAGACTGTTATAAATGAAAATTTGCAACTTGTGGATAATTCATTACTTTTTAAGATGTCCACTTTAATTTAGTGAAACTTTGTCAAGGATTGAAGGTATCCTAACAATAATAGGCTTGATCACTTCCCACTCAAATGTGTCTATCAAAAACTCCTTCCAAGGTTGCTTTTAGAACGAAGGCTTAATTCAGAGTGAAAAAGCAAATTTAGTGAAGGTAAATCACAAGACCTTGTAGCTACCATTTGGAAGTCCAATCTTGATGGCATGGTTCAAATCACTACTTAGGAGCTTCTCTTTCACAAACTGCTCATTGATGGCAACATCTAATTTATTACTTTCAACCCTCTCAAGTGTCCTATTTGTAATCTTCCTGAGTTTGTCACTCATATTTTGGAGATGCATGTTTGCTCAAAGCATATAGGTTGTTGTGTACAATGACTTCCCTAGTATTTTTGGACACTAGTTATCTTGAAAATAAGTTCTTCTAATGTGATTGTTGAATCTTTTAGGCATCTGATTATCGGCGACTTATGAAAGAATATATGCATTGATGTCTTTAATAAAACTTATATTCCTTTTTTAGTTGCAATTCAAAAACATTGCTCTAATTGTTGTTTACAGTTACATAATCTCTTCAGGGTTATTTAGAGTGATCTTGTCTATAACACTAAACTAACACAACAATTGGTGAAAGTTGAAAAGTGGATTAGAAAGGTTGAAAATGATCAGATGAATGTTGTGTTGAAATTGTAATGGTTCTTTCTTTGAGGTTTACGCTTATGTTATGATCTTCTTGATTTATAGTTTTTGTTTTTGTAACAACCAAATATTTCAATTTAAAAAAAACTATTAAACTTATAATTAACTATTAAATACTCTATACAAGAATGATTTTATATTTTCTATAAAATAAATATAAATATGGAAAATCTAAATTGACCTAAAAATTGGGTATCTTTATGAATTGTTGATAGACCAACAAACCTTAAAGCCCAAAGATATAAGGGAAAGGAGCCAATATTTGAGTTGGGCCAATACTTGTGACAATAGATGAGAGAGAACTACCCAATACTTAAATAGATTAAAATGAAAATCCAATCTATATCTTGTTCTACAACTTGTACCAAATAATGGAATAAAGTAACTGATCACATCATGGCACATCATCTGTACAACTATTAAATATCGAATGTGTATGTTTAGGATAAACATATTTTTTAATGTATTTCATTTTTTCTATTTTAAATCAATTCAAAATGTGGCTCTCTCTACTTAGACACACTAAATGAGATATATATTAAAAATATGTTAAAAATTTAAACAATTTTTTATGTACATTAATTTGTAGTTATAGACTATATTTATTAAGTGCACAACATAAAG
>JARHVA010000922.1:1265000-1322500 GCA_037957365.1 Torreya grandis | reverse complement strand
ACCTTCTCCTAGAGCTCAATAATCACCTTATCACAACTTTAAAAACTTTGCTCAGTTCTATTTATTCAATGACAATGCTCTTTCCCTTAAAAAATAACTGATTTACCATCAATATAATCTATTCAATCTCTTTTATTCCTTATAGGGTGATTCCATCCATCAAATTAGGTTCCTCAAGGGTGATATTTGTGTGAATTTTTAGTATTTTCAGCTCTACAAGAGAGATTTTGATCTACCAATGCACACTTCTTATCAACTTCATCTAGTTATTTCTTTTTTTTCCTTGTAGTCACATTATTTATGTCATTTTTTAATGACATTTCTAAATCCATCCTCACTAGTGCAAACCCTATTGGAACCTCAATGATATTAATTGGGTTTGAATTCACAATCTCTTTCTCTCTCCATGAATAATGTATGACTCTTGTGACTACACACATATAAATAATGCTTTGAATGAATGCTCTTCTAAATGAGTGCCAAAAATAAATGACAACTAATTTTAGTTTTGTCTCAAGGCACTCTCCTTGTGAAATAAGTTCCATAGAAATAATTATTTGTTGTGTATGGTCTTTTAGACCATTCTTTGATGTGTTCTCTTCTTTGTCAACACTCTTTTGTTTTTATGGAACCTATTTATACATGGATTACAATGTTGAAGAAAAATATCCAAAGTCATGTGGATTTATTATTTAATACACGTCATCCCTATTTACTTGCACTAAGAATATTTAACATTATTAATTTATTATCTTCACCCTTGTTTGTTTCTTTTCTAGATACTTTATCCCTTTTCCATTATTCTTATCTTCCTTATTCATTACCCACCTACCTAGTTATTTTAAAAATAGTCAATCCCAATTTATGTTCTAGTGCACTTATCTTATCAATTAGTGCATCCCCATCTTGTAGTGTTCTTACTTCATCATTCATGGGATCTTTATCCAACACTTTTTTTATTGATGACCCTTAGGAGTATTATGCATCTCCATAATCACACATTATGGAACTTAGTGGGTTAACATCCCTTGGGTCCTATGTTGGTTAAATTGATGTAGCTATGGAATCCCTATTAGGTGGTGTGGGCATTGCACTATCCTTTGTCTATGGAGGCACTTGGGAAGCTCCCACTACATTTACTATAGGTCATGGAAAAATAGGATGACTAGGTGGTGAAATTTTTGGAGGTGTAAGTGGCCATCTCAAATTGGAGAGTGGTACATTATCCTCATTATCCTTATAGTCTATATTTTTGAATGAATTGATGCACTCAAAGTTATTAATGTTGGTTCTTACCTCTACCTTTATTACCATGCATAACTTTCCTTATATTCCTTCCACGGCTCAATTGGAGGATGTTACATTTTATACTTATTTTGAGCATGCATCTTTATTCCATTTTATTTTGAGGGTTCCTCCCTCATATGTCTTAGCATCTTTTACTGGCTTAGTTCTTAGATCATTTTCTACCACATGCATTTATACTATCCATGTGCAACACTTTCCTTTATGGTTTTTAGGTTTTAACACATATAATATATGATAAATGTTGTGATCATTAGATTTGCCCACGATCTCCACAAGTACATGGTCAATTAAAGTAGAGTCATCATCATACTCATTGCCTTCATCCACCATTTCCTTAGTGGGGGACTTGTAGAGTGTTTTTAGTAGATATATATCCTCATCAATATTCTTGGTGTTTACTTTATTCCATCGTGCATTGGGAACTCCATTCACCATGCTATCAAAATAACGTGTTGATACCCCATAATGTAACTTTAGATAACCTTGCATGTTTTCACTCTCTAAACATATTTTTATGAGAGAATGGTGCCTCATCTCTATAAACTTGGAATATGTACCATACTATTATATAATTCACCACAAAGTTCACCATTCCTCATTAAATTTTTCCATCATATTTTTCACACCATTTATCCATATTTATCATATAAGTTTTAATATAAAAACCAAGGCACATGTGATTATCATAGCTCTTCATCAGATATTCCTGATACATTGGGTGAAACTACACCCTATCATCATACCCATATCATACTCTAATTTCATCCATCACCATTAAAATAAGAATCACACCCCACCTAAATGAGTATACTATTGTGTTAACCATTTTATTTATTTTAACTATTTTATCAAAAAAAAAATTTAATGTTGAACAACAATTTTTAAACACCCATATTGTGATGAATGTATATATATTTATTGTTTATGTTGTCTCAATAGTCAATCTAATCCATAAAATACTAATATTCACCAATATGGATCATACTAACCTCCTAGTTCACTGTGATTGATAATTATTTTTCAAAGTTATATTTTTATTGTTAAAAACATAGATATGAAGTGATAGGAATGAGAATATAGCCTATAATAATGAATAGATAGAAACATAAAACAACACAAAATAGATATAATATAAATCTAACTTATAGAAAACTTAATTTGGGAAAAAATCCAGTGGGTGTGTCAATTATACACCCTTTTCCACTATGTAATTCTCAACATGTATAAGTTACTTCCACTTATTGGCCTTTCATGGGTAGAGCTTCATCACCACAGTATATAATACTTTCACACAAATTATTTTCACTCTTAAAAATACTCACTAACAATATTAACACTAGAAAAACCACTCATATATAGGATAATAATGAAGTTATCCTAAACAAATACCTAAAATTGTAGCATCCCAATGTGGATCCAATTCTGAGACTTCTCATTGATGTGTTGACATCCATTATCTTCCACAAATGTTATATTTATTCCCCTCACCAAAGAGCTCAAATGAATCTTTATGAGGAAGTGGAAATGATTACACTCATTCCCATTTAAGTGTGTTGGTTGATGGGAATAATTTCACAATATGCAGACTGGTGATTAAGAAACTAATGGGGTGATTATGAAACCATCATGATAGTTTTCAAAATCTTCAGGATAGTAATATAACCACCACATATAAATAACAGTAGTTATGCAACCACCACCTATACAAACTAGTGTTTCTATCATCTATGACAAACCCCTTAATTTCAAGTACTATAAATTAATGACTTCACCATTCTAAATATGTTTGGTCCATCATCACACTTATTATGCCACTATCACTTATCTAAAATGATGTTTAAACATGAAGTATTCTACAATATTGTATTATAATCATGAATAACATAAATTGGGAATAGTAGAAACATCTAGCAAACATAGCTAGTATATTGGGACCTAAATTTGGATCATGCCTTCCCAGTTTGAGAATTTTGGTCCTAAAAAGATTCAAGAACTCATAGTGTGAGGAATATTTGTCCCTAATTTCTTGTCCTTCCTTGGAGGTACATCTGTTTGATGTATTCTTCTATCATTATGAACTTAAACATTCACCTCTCCATCCCCCTTGTGTGTCTTATTTTATTTCATCAAAGATTGTGGAAGATTGAAAACAAATAGAGGATAATCTGGTAGTAATTCTTGATCTTGGTTAGTATATATTATTTACAATAGACTACACCAAACTATTCCCTTGTCTTTCAAAAGGATAAAAAACACCTTGATAATAACATTCAACAATTTTTTACATTAAGTTATACTTACCAAGGATATCTAATATTTTCCTTCATATGAATGGATAATTTAATCCTTCCCATCCTTGACCAATTGATATTGATTCACCCTTATCATGAAGATAAAATCACAGATATACATGTAGGGCATCCTAAAGACTAGGCAAAAAACATCCATTAGTATTGCATCCACAAAAACATTGTCAATAAAATGTTCACTTATTTCAAACTTAACATTACATTGCTTGGAAACCTTTATCTTTGCTTATTGTTTCACCCATCCTAGTGTAGAAGGATTTAGATGATTGTATGTGTTTTTACCTTTTAGGGTTTTACTCTATGTAAATCATGTGTAGTTAAAGGGCTGCTACTAATTTGGAATAAAATTAGAAGCTATTGATTTAATTGCACTTTTCAAAAATAACAAGTGAGAGGATAAAAGGAACTTATCTGGAGATAAACAAAGGTTTACATAGATCAGGGTATTGGAAATGACTGAGCAGACATAGAGAAATATTTCATCTTCTGATTGTTTGTTGAGATCTGGCTCCAAATAGTATCACCCTTCTTAGAACAATAGTACCATGTGGTTATAGTATCTAATTATGGAACTAATGTCCTTATTATAGGGCCTATTTATAACTTCTAGGGAAGTTGTAGAGGTTTTGGAGGTTCTATAAGTGATTCTATGTTGCTCAGGGGCTTGTTTATGTCACTATTTTGGTTGAATATTAAACCCTAATGAATAAATTTACACATGAAATAATAAACAAATCAAATGAAAAAAGGAAAGGAAAAATTGGGTTTTGGGATGTTACAATAATTTGGAAAAGAACCCCTATTATTTTGGCCTTTGCCTACATTAACCCCAATTCTAGGGGTCCTAGATTGCATGCAGTTCTCCCTTAGGGAATGTGCACCATCAACTTTCATGGTATGCTAGAGTTATTTTCACCTATGTACTTATTTGATCAAGTGTGAAAATGTCTAGGTGTGAAAATTGATTAGTAAGCAGAGTATTTGAGCTATATTATTGGTTGATTTTATGTAAACAAATGCCAAAATAGTAAGTGATAGATGTAAAATGCCTTGTGAGGATATTTATATAGGAGAATATTTGTTTTTAATATAATACCTTATTTGTTGTCTAACAAGTCATAAAAGAGATAAAAATCATAAGAGAAAGTTCACCGAGGGGTTAGGACTCTAATAACATGGTTGAAAGGGCATATCAGACACTCGAGCCATAAGTGGACACTAGTGCTATGTGGCACTACTATCTTGAAAGTGGCACTAATGTATTAAGGATCATACTAGATATAAAATTATGGAAGATAGTCTAGGGGCCCTTGTGACTAGGAAAATATGACTTGTGATTGCTGGGAGTGTTGCAAAACAAGGACAATAAGACAAAAAATATCAAAATACTGAACATGACCATGCGAATAAGGACTATAACCATCACTAAGACCCTTATGTGAAAGATCAATAAAAGACATTACTTTTGGTTTCTTTACCAAATTAAGGTGTTTACATTTTCCCCCTTTTATTATAATAATGCAATGAAATGAAAGTACTAGAATAAAATAAAACGAGGAATGTGTACTTGTACTTACATATGTAAATGTAATCTATATTTTGGCCCACTTATTGGCCAGAGAAGTGGATAAGAGCTAGAGTGAAATATGTGAAGGGGAGACACATGGTGTGGATGCCCCCTATACTAAAACTAAGTATGTGAATTAAATGTGTTGGAGAAACAAGATTGACTTTCCTCCACTCTAAATTTGAGTATGTAAACTAAATCTGTAGAGAAACAAGGCTCATTTTCCCCCAAACTAAATATGAGGATGTAAATTGAATGTGTGGAGAAACAAGGCTCCCTTACCCCCATTCTAAATATGAGTATGTAATCTAGGTATGATGGAATGCTATGGATCAACTGTTGTAAATGGTCCTATGGCCTAAACTAGTGAAAATTTCATGATGATACTGGTGATGATAGTGAGTGTAACCTGATAAATCTAAAAATGGGCATCAAAGACATGTGCTCTAAATCATGCCCCCTAATCTTGATATCTAAGTAATATAGTTATGTATCTAAATATCTAAGTGAATTGGTATACCTGAGTCAAAATTGTATATTTGTGTAGAGTGTATATTTGAATACTTATGTAAACATGTGTAAACTTATATAATCCTATGTACCTATGTAAACCCATGTGTCTATGTATATGAATGCATGTGAATATGAACATTTGTGTAAATATGTGTAGACCTATGTGTCTATATATCTAAAAACATGTGAATCTGAATATATTTGTAAAATTGTGTACCTGTATAGACCCCTGTTTCTTTATATCTAAAAATTTATGAATTTGTATACCTATGTAAACTTGTGTACCTATGTATACCCATGTGTCTATATATATGAATGTCTGTGTAAACCTCTGTACCTATGTATACCTATGTGTCTGTATATATAAATGTCTATGAATCTAAATATTTGTGTAATCTTATGTAGACTTGTACATTTGTGTATCTAAAAACATGTGAATCTGAATGTGTGTAAACCTATGTACCTATGTATACATATGAATTTGTATATCTAAAAACCCATGAATCTAAATATCTATGTAAACTTATGTACCTATATAGAATTGTGTGTTTGTATATCTCAAAATATGTGAATTTGAATGCCTGTGTAAACTTGTGTACCTGTGTAGACCTATGTGTCTATATATCTGAATGCCTATGAATTTGAATATATATTTAAACCTATGTAAAATTATGCATCTATATATCTGAATGAAATTCTATATGTCTAATATGCCTATTTACCCCCATTTTTGGTGACAAAGCTGAGATTATAATGAGGATATGTAACAAAAAGTGGTAATGATTGGTTGTACTGGTGTTAATTAACATGTATAATGTTGTGTTAAGTTTGAATGGTGCATTTATTGTGCCAAAGTTGATAATTGAATATGTAATTAGATAGATGTTTTATCAGTTGTTATGTTAAATATAGTGAGATTATTTTTATCAGTTTATAGATTTGATAATGATAAGGAGATTAATTTGACCAATATGGGATGTTACATATCAATTTCAAGTCCCATGTGAAAGAAAAGGTTCACAAATTAGAGATACAGTTCTCAAGATATGGTGATAGCAAGAGATTTATATTAGTCATTGAAATTGGCACATAGGGATAAACTTAATAAGGTGGCATTGGGTAATTAGGCCTTAAATAGGTCATTTGATTCATTTGACAATTCATCTGGATCATTTGAGTTGAAATCATTTTGTGTCTAAGTGAAATGAACATGTACAGGAGATGAGGAGATAGTTTATCACACTATGATTGTTGGGAGGATGGGTGGATAAACCGGAAGCACACAATTTGATTACTAAAACCAAGCAACTTAATATGCGGAAATTAACCAGATTCACCAAGTAACTAGAATTCAGAATAACACATGATATGAGAGACAATACCAAATTGTATTAACACTTTATACAGAAAAGAATACAATAAAGAAGATGCCACTTCTTCTCCACCACCTTACAGAGGTTTCCCACACCTCAAGTGAACAGTAATTCTCCTCCCCAAAGCTCTCCCTCTCACAGGTCCCAACACCCAACTCAAATACAGAGTTGGTGTTCACCTCCCCGTGCTCCACGCACACCACAAGTGCTCCACGCACTCCACAAGCACTCCACGTGCTCCACAAGTACTCAAGGTACTTCAAGTAGATCTCCCATGAATCTGCAACAACCTGCAATTCAACAGACCATACTTATGGAAGGAACTCCCTTGCCTTCCTCTTGCTCTATCTGAGTACACACCTGTACTCCAAGTAGATCCTGCCTGATACTGCTCCCTGTTGTGTTGCTGTCTGTATGACCTTGCACACCTGCAAATCAAGCAATGGTTCTAATCACCTGTGAACCTCGACCTTGCACACACATACACCTGTAGATCAACGATCTTACTTACCATGTAGATCTCCTATATAGGCCATGCAACTGTGACCAAGATCCTACACTCTTGAAGAACCCAGCTGGCTCTCCAATCCAGCACCAACACACCTGGTACTGAGGCACTAGGAGGAACGCACCATAGCTCTACCTCACACACAGAAGGAGCTTATAATTATGCTCTCTTACTCCCTAGCACACTTTTCCAATACAACCATGAGTCTATTATATAGATCTCATCCAAACAATGATTAGACATCTAATTACAATAATTAGATCCGCAGCTATGAGTCTAAAATTAGCGCTCATCATGCAAACTCTTGGTTCATTAGCTCACTGCCCGTAATTAACTCGCAGTCGAACTACACAGGCGACCGACGTCGGTCCCTGTCTGCCTGGGGTCGCCGACGCCGGCCGATATATGACCGACGTCGGTTGCCTTCCTGTCTTACCCTACCGACGCCGGTTGGCCAGACCAACGCCAAACACTTTTGACACTCAGCAACTCATTCTGCAACCTCCTCCATGTCTGCATCAGTGAAGCTTTTAGCTCCACAATCCTAACAATGATGAGGTTAAGGCATATATTTAGGTTGGGGAAGAGGTTTGCCTATTAAGGAACTCAATTTTATTCTATTTGTATCATTTATATTATCTTGTTGACTATTTTTATTTAAAAGGAACTGGTTTAGATCCTATTTTTCATAAAATGGTTCTATTTGTCCCATTTTAGGCACTACTATCCAAGATTTGGCACTAGTGTCCAACACTACTATCCTCTGTGCATTGCTAGTGTTTAGTAGTCCTGAGATGTGATGCTAAGTATTGTTGACTAGTTTTTGATGTGTGTTTTTATCTATTGGTTTAGTTTTAGTTTACTGATGTTGGATTTTGTTGTAATCTTTTAGGTTGATGCCTGCATGAGGGGGTTTCATATGGGGTGGATGATGCAAACCTTATGGGGTTTGCCCTTGGCAAATGCTGAGATGAAGGTGATAGAGAGAGCAAGCCTGAGACACATTGATTTACTAGAGCCTATGACCTAGGACAAGCATTTGGTTATTGCATTATGTGAGATATGAGACATAGACACGTGCACATTTTAGCTCCTTGTTGGTGAGATGAATATGACTTTAGAGGATGTGTATTGGATTATGTGATTGCCAATTTTTGGGTCGTAGGATATATTACAAGAGGCTACTAGTCCTCGAGCCATACAATAATTGTCTAGATATTTATCTACCATGGTGATGGGGAATCATCATATAGGGAGTCTCAATGATATATTATTGACCCTAATTGTAACTGCCAAGGTTCTGTAATTATGGAATTTCCTAGTTGTGTATCTATCTTCATTTGTTACTATAGATGGGAGTGGTGTCTCAATTTCCTATAGGATACATGAGATAGTGCAAGACATCAAGGATCATGGCACTATGTACTCTTAGGGTTATATAATACTAGCTCACCTATACAAGGATCTATATCATTTTACATAGGAGATGTGTGGTGGGGGTATCAGAGCATCAATGTTATTACACTCCTAGGCATATAAGCATATAGATATGAGTAGGCCAATGCATAAGATGGATGGGTTCATTTGTAATTTTTTGTAGAGAGATGGATATTGGATAGGTCATGTACTGAGGAACACTATGTAGTGTTGGTAGTTTTTACATAATTTGATAGTAGAGGATATCATCTGGAGACCCTATAGGGGATACCATGGGTGGCCTAAAGATAGTATGTAGCTGAGGTAGATTTGGGTTAGTTGTTGGATACATGACTACTAGGATAATGTATATGAGAAATTTTAGTATGAAAGGGTCACACAATAATTTAGTGTTGTGCAGGATGTGCCCCTAACACCTATGATATGGCCGAGGAGTTCTCGGACTCTTGTGAGGCTAGGTAGTATGCCTAGTTACTAGGGGGAGCTTAGTTAACAAAACATGAATGGAAAACATAAATAGAAAGCAAAAGAAACCTTACTTTTACCTTCCTTGGATGCTCCAAATTTTATTTTATAGTGGCTTGCTTGGTTTATGCTCATGAAGTCTGAATCAATGAAAGCTTGGCTACCTCCATCTCTCCTTGGCACCTTGTGTCTTTGGTTTGGTTTGGTTTGGCTTAGCTCAATATTTGGACATTATAACACTAATTTTCATGAAGCTTTGGAATCAATTTATAATTATAACTTTGGCATGTGAGAGCTTAAAATTCAATAGGCAAGGCCTCCTATTTATAAATTTTTGGAATGGTTTGAAGATCAACCGTGACCGTCCATCTCAAGATTGAGATGTGTGGCCATGAATAAATCCCAATATGAAATTCATTCTACAAATATCCTCATTAATATTTGGGATATAGGGGTATTGAATAGGTATGGAGGGTCTTAATGAGGCATGGGAGACCCATAATCCTAATATTTTATGCATTTATGGATTATGGATGCCACACCATATGATGATGTCACCTAATGATGCAATTAATAAAAATCAAGTTTCAATAAAGATTTATTCAACTGGTTTTATGAAAAATTAACTTAAGGCTCAAATTTGGTTTAATTATCCTAAAACATGATTAATCAACTTTGGTGCAAATTTTGGCCCTTGGTGCACAAATTAATCAAATTGGTCAAAATGTCTTATTATTGACTTGAAATTTGACTAGATTGGAATTGGGAGTTGATGTTAGATGCATTGGAACCATATTCCCATTTAGGATGTTTCCAACACAAAATAACAAAGGCACATGCCTCATGCAAGAGATTTGATAAAAAAAAGAGCAATCTAGAGCACCCAAGTGCAAAATTAGTAGTTTGACTCCAAATGATCTAATCAAAGTTAGCTATCTCATAAATTACATTGCCTCATTTAGGGATACCCTAGCCAAAATCAGCACTTGAATATATCAATTTCAAATCTTTCAATGTGTTTTAGTGTTTTTAGGCCAAATTGTACATTTTGATGAAAATTGGTCAAAAACTTAATTGGAGGTTATCAGTGGCCAATTTTAGGTGTCTATAGTTTGCCCCTGTTTGGGAAGGCATTACAAGCTATAAGCATAGTAATATCTTCTCAAATAATGAAAAATGGCATGTATGCCAAAAAGAAGATGATGCTTAAAGAATAAAGATCCAAATGGTTTTGGGAAGCCTATGATGATGCCCTCTTGAGGCAGTGGCCATCACATTTATTGATGGATGGTCCTTAAAAAAGAAGCATGAAGAAAGGGTGGAATTAACCCATGGTTGAGATTAATCCAAACAAGAAAATGCTTGCATGCATTGATTTAAAAGGTACTAATTTAACCAAAGGAGATTATAATCAAGAATAAAATTCAAAATAAATATTTTCCCATAGGCGGTTATAATCATTAAGAGGACCTAGATTGGCTAAAGATGATTTTGCCCCAATTAGAGCTAATTAGGAAGCATAACTCAAGGATATAACCTAGAATATAGATTAAAGATGAGTGGGTGAAAAGTGGTAAAGGAGATGGATAGAGGAATGAGATTGATCAATATAAAATGATTCAATTATACCTTCCAATGAGGATATGCTCATCCTTATTAGCAATGATAAAACTAGAATGGCCAATGGCTTAATTTGATCAAGGGTGGAATGGAAGGATTTGCCAAGGTACCAAGGAGAAAATTCTATGGATCCATTGATTTTAGACCTTCTTGAAGATGATTTTCATTGTAGCATGTGATGATAGGAATCATGATAGAACACCATGAAGACTTGGTTGAAATATGCATAAGGACTAACTCCCGATCTAATAAATACTAAAAAATAATTCACCAATGATAAAAATCATGATGACAATGTTGACGTATGACTATGAATAGACTCAAGAATAATGTGTGCAAGGAATCACCCAATGCATACATATAGATCAAGTCAAGGCAATAGTACCAAAAGCAAACAAATAGGCAATTGAATAAATAAACAAACAAATATAAAGCACATAAACAAACAACTAACTTAAAATAAACAAACTGAAATCCTAAAATAAAAGAAAAAGAAAGCATCTTAATAATGAATTTGCCCCAGTAAAGTAGATTGAGGATAACTGACTAGACATAAATAGGACAAATGTTTTTGGATTTTGAAATATTTGAAATGTTTTTGGTATTTTGAGGTATCTCAATGCATTAGAGAATGATAAGATACCTACTCGTAAAATAGTGAGAGCATTTGGCTTAGGTTGCTCACAAAATGATGAGAGCGTATCTAAAGAGGGATTGAGGTCACCTCAACATGAATTTGATCACAACCTATGTAGTCCCAAAATAACCTCAAGTCACAATAATTCCATCCACACAAAAGGTGGGAATAAACCAACTAGGTCCTAACAAGTTCTCAAATCTAATAAAATGAAAATAATAATGGCAAGGTGATGCAACAATGCATGGTAAACAAGTGTTTCCCCTAGTTTACCCATAGGTAGTTATAACTAGGATAAAATGACACAGGTTAATGATACTAATTTTCCCATGGATGGTTCTAATTAGTATCAAAACTGGTGAAACACTAATTTGCTCATAGGTAGTTATAATTAGGCTCACATAAACCAACTTGATATAGGATGGAAGATGAAATATATCTTGCTTGATCAACTGTCACACTAATTTCATAGACTATCATTGTAAACATGGATTTGATTGATTATTGAAAATTGATCAGAATCCCCCGACAAAAAGTGTAGGAAGAACCAAAGGAACCAAGATTAAAATAGGATCAGGTAGGATGACTAAAAAAATAAGCTTTGGTCTAGATAAGAATGGTATGGCTTTGCTAAGGATAATGATGGGTTGATAAATTGGATAAAATGGTAAGAGGGTTACCCCCAAGTGGTAAGATTAATGGTAGGATATGTGACAATGGCACAAGGATATGTAGCAATGGTCAATGGCATATGGAAAATGAAATAGTATGGTATATGTTTTTGGTTTGGGTGATTGTTGGTTTTTGAGGTGTTTAGCCTAGGTATGGTAAAATGGCATATGATTCTATTGTTCCTAATGAAGTGGAGATACATGTCCTAATCAAACAAATGATATAAATAGAGTAATCAATCATGTTAATTGCTAGCCCACACCTCATCTGAATAGATGCTCTATCAAGAACAACCTGTAAATTTGGTGGTCAAGAATGTTTTTATGATCTTTGTTGGTCAATGATTTTGATTCCTTCTAACATCGAGACAAAGTATATTTGTATCCTCTACAAAGGAAAGTGTGACCATGGATGGTAAATAAAGACAAATAATGGATGGTAGGTTTGTTTATGAAATGGAATGGTAGATGATAATAGAATGGGTAATGGTTGGGAAATAAATGAAGATCAGGATGCTTAGTCACATGTAATGTTACTGATGATGGATTTGACATAAATTTGGATGTGGCAGGGCCAAATACCTCTGATTATTCTCTCAATAGGACCACCAAATTATTTTGTTACTTGATCTTGAAAGTAGATACCATATGATTATGCTATAGATAGGAAACTATTTTGGTTTGATCTTTGATATTATCTTCATCAAGCATTGAAGAACTTTTGTGCTCAGCTATTGGCACCTCAAAGAGGTTTTCACCAATGAATTTATCATGATTATCCCATAGAACCTCCAAGAAGGTTTCAATAATGAACATTTGATTTTGATTTTGATTGTCTTCTAACACCTTCAAAAAGGTTTCACTAGAAGATGCTAAGTTTGAACTTTACTTATCCCCTAGTGCCTCTAAAAAGGTTTCACTAGGAGAGTGTTCTTATACTACATGAATGTGGTCTTGGCCTCCTTACTCTTCTTCAACTGCTATGTCACCATGGATGTAGTTCAACAAAGTGTGATTCTGTCAGTCCCAATCAACACTTATGGGATATGGAATGTCAATAAGATCAATATTTTGATTGGTGGTAATGGCCTATAGAATGATAACAGAATGGAGAGAGGCTACATAATTCTCATATAAGATACTAGGATAACTTGTGTCGATGTGAAAGTAACCATCCTAAAAAAATATGGAAGGATCACAAATGTATTTGTACTGATCTGCTAGGCATGTATAACCAACATTGTAACAGTCATGAATATATTTTGTTTCTAAATCTAATTCTAACTCAAAGGACTCTAAATTTGATGTTGATACTGATGTTGATTTTGATTTTGATGCTAAATTTGATGTTGTTTCAAGAATAGAACCTGAATCTAATTCTAATTCTTCAATTGATGGGTATTCTGTTACAATGATGACTTGTTGAATTTATGGTATTAGACAAGTAATGACCTATGATGGCATAATGGGCTCCACAAAGACTATTTTTTCAAAGTGAGACTTCTTTAGGATGTGAAAAAAGTTTAAGAGACAAATCCTTAAAGACTGGCTTGTCAATAGGAGGCTTTTGAATAATAGGCATATGGTCAAGGTAATGATTTTCCTAAAGGTGATTATAATCATTAAAAAATGACTCAGCAAAGACTGGCTCATCAGAGTGAGACTCCTCAAAAACTAGTATATGATCAATAAGTGGTTCATCAAAGGTTGACTTATCGAAAGTGATTGGTTCAACAAAAACATCTTGGATTGGTTAGTTTTCTTGGCCTTGGTTTCTAATGAGTTAGAAAATACTAGTTTTGAACATAGCTTGGTCTTCTAATGATTGCATGGGTTGAGATTTTGATTGGATTGGTATCAAATGAGGAATGGTTTATGGTTGGATAATGGTAGGGCATTGGAGATTATGATTACTCACATGAGCTAAAAGATGAAGTCCTAAAATGGTAATGATAGGGAAGTGTGGAAGTTGATTATGCGCACAAGCTAAAGGACTAGGTCTTAAAATGATGAAGGGGTGTTATGGAGCTTGATTTCTCACACAAACAAAAGGATAAGGTCCAAAAATAGAAATGGTATGGCATTATGGATCCTAATTACTTGTACAAGCTAAGGGATGAGGTCTTTGTATAGAAATGGTTAGGCATTATGGAGCCTAATTACTCACACAAGCCAAAGGATGAGGTCTCAAAATGGTAATTATATTCTCTGGATATTATGGAGCTTGGTAGCTCATATAATCCAAAGGAGGGTTATGGGTAGCTAATGATTGGATAACAAAAGGACATTGTGAAGCCTTATTGCTTGCACAAGCCAAAGTATCAAATCCTCCTGATAAACCATATCATTCCAATCTTGAGTTGGATCATAAGCTAGTTTTTGAATATGTTCTATGTACTAATTATCATAAAGAGGGTATGGATCCATATCCCAAACAACATTATCTATAGTTGGGTCTTTAAAGTTCTCCTCACAAGCCTCTTCATACCAATCAAGGTCTTGAGTTGGATTGTAAGTTGGTTTGTGACTTTGTTCCCATGACTGATTATTATGAAATGGATAGACATATATCTCACAAACCATATTATCATCATTGGAGTTCTGACTAAATCCATAAAAGTCATTTTGTGTGTCCATTCTATCATAAGTTGGATTGTGCATGCCTCCACCATAAGTGTATTTAGACATATATGCACAAATGATAAAAGCCTTGAAATAAAAGGCTTAGAGTTTTACAAACTTTAAAAGATAATGTCCAAAGGAAAAAAGGTTCAAACTTGGTTTAACTTGATCAAAAGAGGAGCTATATCTCCAAACAATGATTTAATCATGGAGATGTATCTCTAAAATAGTTTGTGCTAAGACTTGGCATAAAATAGTCTAATGTCAAATGTCTAATGTCAAATGTCATATGTATAAAAGGTCAAATGTCTATTTAAAAAATGGCATGTCAAAGGTCTAGGTCAAAGTGTTTCAAACAAGGTCTAAAAAAGGAAAGAAAAAAGAGTCACTAGGTCTTTTGTCCAAATGTGGATTCAAAAGCTAGGCTCAAACAAGGCATGCTAGGACTTTTGGCAAATGACATCAAAACCTAAGCTTGAAAAAAAGGCATGATGTGATTTGATTTAATCTAAAAAGTTTGGAAATAACATTAACATGGGCCCAGCACATGTAATCAAACATAAACATGATTAGTTGGCATAAGGCATAAGGCAATAGGCTTTTTGGAGAAAGGTTGTGTTCTCTCAAGTAAAGGCATAAATGATGATGAGGATAAGCTTTGAACAAATAAACAATTAATAGTTTTCAAATTTGGGTAATTGATTAACTGAAGTTATGTAACCCAAAAGAGAAAGATCTATGTATTAGCCCCACAAATTGAGGCCTAAACAAAAATCAATCAATGTTTGAATCCAAACTTGACAAAGTTAATTGAAAACTTAATGTTGAAAACTAGGATCTGACCAAACAAGCTAGACACACATGACAATGAATAAACAAGGTCCAAATGGTATACATGGCATGGTTTGAAACAAATAGTTTTTGGCATAATGGTAAATAAGTCTTGAAACAAATTGAGAAACCTAACGACATAAGCATGCTCGAATGATGTGATCCATGTTATGTTTCAAAAGAATCAAAGGCAAAAATGGTTTTACATGATTTGGGCAGCACAACGCTACCCTCCTCAACTCAAATACATGGTTTATGAACAAAAAAACAATTTTTAATCTCAAAACATACCAAGAAAAAATGACCAAAATACACTAAGTATAATCATCCAAATCCTAACAAGGGTATGGTAATGCGGGGTTCACTAAACTAATTGTTTTCTGAATGTCTAGATAGATCAATTGCACAATGAATTTCATGCCAAATGATGCAAAAGAAATACACTTTAATTGGGTGTCCATAGAACTTGGTTTATTGTAAAAATGCCCCTTTTTCAACCACTACATCCGTCGCTTGTTCAGTGTAGTGTGATGTCCAATGTACAGATACGTCTTAGTGCTTTAGCCCTAAACAACTCATGGGAGGTGATGAAATCTTCCTCACAAGCCAAGTTTTCATAAAATAAAAGACATAATAGAAATAATTTATGGTCACCTAAAGATAACCCAATAATATTATGAGTTTTTGGGAAGCGCTTTAAGCGACATTATTTCAATGCTTTGGACTAGACATGTTTACAACAAGGATGGTGCTTTTGATTCCAAGGGTTCCCTAAAGGAGACAAATAAAAGAGCATACATGTGCAAAACTTATTTTGGCCAATCAAGTTCTAACTAAACAACTATTAAAAACAAAAATTAACAAGTTTGTTAAATTTTAAGCACCAAAACAAAGATTAGGTGGTGTTCTTTTGACCCCTTGGTCTTAAGTTGTAACTTTGAAAGCACAATTATCAAAGCATTCACTTAAGCATCTAAATTTTTCATTAAGCCCAAAAAAATAGTTCTTAATTCATTTTAAAACACTCAAATTAAGTTTTAAAGGAATTGATTTAGTTTTCTTATATGACCTTCCATGTAGATTCTGCAAGAAAAATGTTAGCACTTTGTTTAGCCTTGAAGCACATTTATCAAACGAGGTAACCTTGAAGGGCAAAATCCGTCAACTCGAAGGAAAAATATCAAAAAAGCAAATGTGGTAGATTAAAATCGGTTAGAAAAAATATAATTTAAAAAAAAAATATATTAAATATATGAACACTTGAAAATAACAAATTGGAAGGCTAAAAATAAAACATAACACAACACATAAAACCCTGCACATAAAACATAAAAACTTGCAGTCAGTATTTTTAACATAACTTTTAAAATATAAATCAGTTTGACATGAAATTTTTAGAGGTTGTAAAAAACTATAGGGTGAACATATATGAAAAATTTTAGGTCCAAAAATTTAATAAAAAAATTTATTAACTTTGTTTTAATCATTTTTACTAGAAAAATAAAAAACAAAAAGTGACAGTCACTAAAACAACTATATAAAGAATTTTTTATGAATTTTTTTGAGAATATAAATGAAATATTTATATATAATAATATAAAAATTTAGATATAAATATTATGTAAATAAAAAGTTATGAATTATTTATTTTTCATTTTTACTCAAAGCAAAAACAACAAAAAAAAGAATTAAAACTATGAAATACAAAAAAGTTTGTGGGTTGCAATCTCATGAAGATAGTTCCATAGAGTGTAGTATTATGTGAAATAATAATTTTAATCAAGATAGGATGGTTAGTTTTGTGTTAGTTCTAAAAATTAAATCAAAATTGAAATAAACATACTAGCATAACATCTCTAGACCTAGTTACCAGGGGGAGCTTAGTTAACAAAACATGAATGAAAAACACAACTAAAAATGAAAAAAAAAAACTTCATTTTACCTTCCTTGGATGATAAAAAATTATTGTTATAGTGGCTTTATCAGTTTGTGCTCATGAAGTCTACATCAATGGAAGCTTAGTTACCTCCATCTCTCCTTGGCACCTTGTGTCTTTGGCTTGGCTTGGCTCAATATTTGGACATTATAACACTAATTTGCATGAAGCTTTGGAATAAATTAAACATTATAACTTTGGTATGTGAGAGCTTAAAATTAAATATGCAAGGCCTCCTATTTATATATTTTTAGAATGGTTTGAGGATCAACCATGACCGTCCATCTCAAGATTGAGATGTGTGGCCATGAATAAATCCCAATATGAAATTCATTCTATAAATATCCCCATTAATATTTGGGATAAAGAGGTATTGAATATGAAATGAGGGTGTTAATGAGGTATGAAGGTTTTAATGAGGCATGGGAGACCCATAATCTTGATATTTTATGTATTTATGGCTTATGGATGCCACCCTATATGCTGATGTCACTTGATGATGTAGTTAATAGAAATCAATTTTCAATAAAGATTTATTCAAAAAGTTTTATGAAAAATTAACTCAAGGCTATAATTTTGTTTAATTATCCTAAAACATGATTAATCAACTTTGGTGCAAATTATGGCCCTTAGTGCATAAATTAATCAAATTGGTTAAAATGTCTTGTTATTGGCTCAAAATTTGATTGGATTAGAATTGGGAGTCAATGTTAAATAAGTTGAAACCATATTCACATTTATGATGTTTTCAACATAAAATAACAAAGGCACATGTCTTATGCAAGAGATTTGATAGAAAAGAGAAATCCAGAGCACCCAGGTGCAAAATTGGCATTTTGACTCAAAATGATCTGATCAAAGTTAATTGGCCCATAAATTACATTGCCCCATTTAGGGATACCATAGCCAAAATTGGCACTTTAATATATCAATTTCAAAGATTTTAATATGTTTTAGTGTTTTTTATGCCAAATTGTACATTTTGGTGAAAATTGGTCAAAAGCCTAGTTGGAGGTTATTTGTGGCCAATTTTAGGTGTCTACAACCCTTATATTGAGATACTAGATATAGATGATGTGGGGGTGACTAAAGCCTACACATCTTGGTGGAGTGACCATAGATGGGTACCTTTGTTTTTGAGAGGTGTGATGATTGTAGAGGATGTATTAGATGTAGAGCCCATGAGGGTTGATGGTAAGTTAAATAATATGTTTGTATGTTCTGTATAAAGTTGATTATGTGTTTATGTGATAAAGAATCTTATGAACTATGAAGACACTTAAAGGTTTATGGGATGATGATTATTGGGAGGTCACCATTAAGTCATCACTATGTGCATTGACATGACATACCCCTAATGATTCTATGGAGTATGGATTGGTGGAGAGGGCCAACAATGTGGCTAGGGTACATGCCCATTTATTTGATTAGGATATGATAGAAATTATGGCATATAGATGAGTGGAGGTAGATAGAGATGAGGCACATAATGAGTTGCATAGGCATACCATGCTTGTCTCTGATGCTTTAGGTGGGGCTAGTAGTTGGATAGTAGATGACTACATGTGACTTTAGTGAGAGCATGTTAATTATATGGTTGAGCTAGGTGTATATTGGGAGAGAGAGCAGACAAAGTCATATATCTAGGTCATGCAGAGATAGTGGCACCTCTATTTATAATTTTTATGTATCTGAGAGTGAGAGTGAGGGAGAAGGTCCCAATAGTCATGTTCTCATTAATGAGTGATGCATTATATTTATATTTAAATGATATTCTGAGTTATATATATGGATGCTTGTTTATTTTGGATTTATGTGTATTCTCAACTAGATCTTGTTATATTGTATAGATTTTTATGTTTTAAATTAGTTTGATTATTTGAAATGTTGATATTTTTAATTTTTTTTAGTTGGAGTAAACTTAATAAATTTGTATATGCTTTATGAATGTTTTAGGCATATGTGTAGTGGATTAAGTTTATATATTTTATTGATATATGTTTTTATATATTTCATAAAATGTCTACATGTATAACATTTAATGACAATATGCCCTATCTAAACTCAAATGGCATGGATAAATAATGACCATACTGCTCATGATGTGCTGATCTAGATAGAGACTATGAAACTAGAGTTGTGTGTGATGCATTGCTGGTATGTGAATTTGTAGACTCTAGTGAAAAAATATTGATTGGTTGATGTTCTAAAATGTCACTCTAATTTTTATGAATTTTTGAAAATATCTTAATCAATGTATGAACTAAATTTGTGTTCTTATCTCTGTAATTATTAACATACATATTTCTTAGTGTTTGAATTGAAACCATACCCTTGGGTTTGTAGTCGTTCCCATATATCTTGATTCGTGTATGCATTAGATGTGCATTCTAATCATTTTAAATATTTACATATATCTTTATTGGTGTTTAAACTAAAACTTTTCCCTTGTGTTTGTATTTCTTCTCATATATCTCAATTGGTGTATACACTGGAGGTATGTTCTGAGCTCTACAAACTAGTTATGATCACTACTAAGGATGTGGTGTATGGTACTGCTCATGAATAGATATCTTAAAATTCACAAGGCTCATATGATAAACAACCAATGGCTCCTTAAAAATAACATCCTAGGATAACTCTATCATAGAGGAGTGTGATCTAGGAGAGTATGGAAAATGAGGTCTTGGTGCCCCCTATGTAAACTCTATGATGACTCGAGTAACATACTGGTTGATGTAAGCTTGGAGTACATAAAAATGATCATCTGAATGTCTATTTATCATGTGAAAATGATAATATGGCTTATGTGGTACCTAGTACAAATGGTGTGGTGGATGATGATTATTAGAAGTAAGTATGATCATCCCCCTATCTAATAATATAATCAAAATGCCATGAGGCCAAACCTTAATTAAAAAATGTATAACTCCTCTATGTATATACTATGTTCTACTCACTATAGAATGTGTTGTGAAGAGTGGCTCTTTTCTTTATTGATTATCTTTATCAGTGGCTTCTGTTATATTGAGTTCTTAATCTGAAGTGGTGTAGGCTCTTTCACTAGATTGGATGACTAAGGCTCTGAGGGGTCCATAGACAAATCTACCTTTGATTGTGTAATTAATAATCCCAATTCTATTTATAATGTTATAGCTATATTACATATATGTTGGAATGATTTAGATGTTTGATATAAAAATATTTAATTGAGAGGATAGATTAAAATTTTGGCAAAGATGTATTGTACTTCTAAATCTATCGGTTGATAAATTAGCTAATGTAAACAAGCTTTGAACATCAGAATGTATTCAAATGTATGAACTATCTCACCCTAATGTAATGAAGGTAACCTCTCACATGTGACTAGATGTCCCTTATTCTGTATGTAATGCCTAAGAAAGACTATCTCTAACTCCTCATATGTGTGTAAAGATGCACTAGGGATTGCATGTTGGAACCAATATAGTACTTTCCCATTTAGGGACTTTGGAAACAATTGTAGTCAATTCAACTTATTTTTAATATGAGCCATAAATTTCTCATAAGCTTGAAGATGCAAGTATGGATCTCCATGTCCATCAAATACAGGTAACATTGGTATCTAAAAGTTGTGTGGCAACCTTGTAGTTGATATTTTGTGTGGAATAGGGTTTCCATGTATAACATTGGAATCAACCTAACATTTGTATGTTTTTTTCTCCAAAGTGAGATGATGTACTTGTTTTTGAAAATCATCTACAACATGAATTAAATAATTATACACTTGTGAAGGTATATTATCATTATCTAAGGGTTTAGTTAATACTTGAATTTTATTATTTATCTTGTCCATTGGTACATTGTATTGGAAATATTTTTTAGATAGGCTGGGTTCACTCTCAAAAACCTTTGGAAGTGTGATAGTTGGGACCTAGTTAGAGGGAAATGAGTTACCACCCTTGTTTATGTTAGTTTGAGAAATAGATTATACTGTAGTAAGGGGGGTTAAGGGGGATTCATTTGTATCTTTTATATTATTAAGTTGTGAAGGAGTATCACATGCTAGTTGAATAGAAGGTACTTTATTCTCAATTAAATTTAAATTATGAACATAAGAATAAGTGTGTGTGTGTGTGTGTGTGTGTGTGTGTATTTACATGTGACCTATTGTTTGGTTAAAAAATAGTGATATGTGAGGTATGATAAGAATTAGAAGGTGTAGATTCTTTGTCAAATTCATCATAATCACAATAATCATCATTATCTCATGGTTCATAAAATTTAAAATTTAATTCATTTGTTGAATTAAGAGTAGAAGTATCATCCACATGCTCATTAAGAGAAATAGAAGAAGAAGATTTTAAATTTTTACTACTATGCAATGTGTCATCATATGTAGGTTTGATGCAAGGTATTTGTTCACTAGTTATTTTTGAAATGTAAGCATGATTATCACTTTCAATTTTGGAATCAAGGATAGGATAAGTAACAACCATGTTTTATGTTTGCATATTATGACATATAGGGGAAGATTTAGAGACATTTACATTATCAACTTGTTTTAAAGAATCATTGCATTGAGCTTGAAATGTGAAGGAAGGTGATAAAAGAATCTCATCTTCCTTAGTTTTTGCATTGCTTAAATGTATACTATAATTTATACTTTCTTTTTCAAATGTAACTGAGAAGGGTAAAGAAGATGAATTGTTCCTATCTACTTTAATTGAATCATGAAAAAGTGGTTTTTTTGTAGTGCACCTATATTGATTTAATTTGAATAATGAAGTATCAAAAGTAGTTGAAAATCTAGGATCACATTGGAATAAATCACTACCAATAAGAGGTTCTTTTGGCATTATATTGTACTTTGATTTTGAGGAGTAAGAGAAGAGTGTGAGGAAAGAGAAGATGATGTATCTAATATATCCTCATGTTCATTTTGATTGTCTTGTTCATAGTAATCCTCATATCCATCATTATAACAATAGTCACCATCATCATTATAACAATAGTCATCATCATCATTATAAATGAAGTCATTATTATGCTCTAATGTAAATCTTGAAAATTAGTCTATTCATTATTATAATCATGATAGAAATTTAAGAGTGCATCAAGTGGATGAGGGGTATAATACTTTTTAGATGCCATTTTAAAATTTCTAAAGAAGATAATGTAAATAAGGAATGACCAACACACTAGAGGTAGAATATAATATAACATAAATATGTGTGCAATGTGTGAAATTTTGAACAAAAGTTTGTAATAGAAAATAGGATTGTGATTGAAACACTAATTGATAATATTTGTATGTACAGGGACCTAGTATATGGATCTAGGGTTTTGATTTAGGGTTGTGTTGTAAAAATTTAAATTAAATTAAATGAATGAAACCCTAATATAGGATTAATTAAATTAGCTAGTTTATGCCAAAAAATTAGAAAATTAGAATTTTGTAACCTTAATTTAATGCATAAAATTTAGAGAAGGTAAACCCTAAGTGAAATTAGGTTTTAAAACAATATTATAAGTCAGGTTCATGAAATTTTTTAACCTTTTAGGGTTTTAGTATGTTTAAATCCTATGTAGTTAAAGGGATAAGTATGTTTCTAATATAGAATAAAATTGGTAACTATTGATTTAGTTGCACTTTCCAAATATATCAAGTGAGAGGAAAAAATGAACTTATCTAGAGATAAGCAAATTTTTATGTAGATCAGGGTATTGGAAATGGTAGAGTAGACATAGAAAAATATTTCATCTTTTGATTATTTGTTGAGATCTGGATCCAAATAGTAGTTTCCTTCTTAGTATAGTAGCACCATGTGGTGTTAGTTTCTATTTCTAGTGCTAATGTCCTTCCTACAGGGATTGTTTGTAACTTTTAAGGAAGTGCAGGAGGTTATAGAGGTTATATAGGTGATTCTATGTCACTCAGGGGCTTGTCTGTGTCACTATTTTAGATGAATCTTCTCCAAACCCATAATGATTACCTACACATATAAAGGATTAAATGTATCAAATGAAAAAAGGAAAGGAAAAACTAGGTTGTGGGATGTTACAATCATGCATAGCAGAACCCCTATTATCGTAACTATTACCTACATTAACCCCATTGCTAAGGGTCTTAGATCACATGTAGTTCTCCCTTAGGGAATGTGCATCATCAACTTGAATGGTATGCTAGAATGATTTTTGCCTAGGCCCTTCTTTGATCAAGCATGCAAATGTCTAGGTGTAAAAACTAAGTAGTATGTAGAGTATTTGAGCTATTTTATTAGTTAATTTTATGTAAATAAGTTCCAAAACAATAAGTGCTAGATGTAAAATGCCTTATGAATATTTTTATAGAGGAGGATATTTGTTTTGAATATAATAGCTTGTTGATTAGTTGACAAGTTGTAAAAGAGAGATAAAAACATAAGAGAAGGCTCATAGAGAAGTTATGACTCAAACATAGGTGAAAGGGTATGTCAGACACAAGAGCCATAAGTGGACACTAACACCATGTGGTGCTACTATCCTAAAAGTGTCACTAATGTATTAAGGCTCAATAAAAATTTAAAATCAAGGAAGATAGGCTAGGGGCCCCTGTAACTAGGAAAAGATGACCTGTGATTACCAAGAGTGTTTAAAAACAAGGAAAATAAGACATAAGAAAGATTAAAAGACTCAAAATGACGGTGTGAACAAGGATTATAACCATCACTAAGACCCTTATGTGAAAGATAAATAAAAGACATAGTACTTATGATTACTTGAACAAATCAGGGTGTTTATAGTATGCTTCCAATCCAAGTCTATCTACTAAATATTTACTAATTAAGTTTTCTTGAGAGCATGAATCAAAAGGAGAATCTACCATTGTCTTCTTAATCTGAACTTTGATATGGAAAATTTAATAAGGTTCACATTTTTGTTGAGTATCATTTACCAAACATAAATTTCATTTAAGGGAGGTAAAACATGTCCCCTTTATCCCATCTTGGGTCATCCATCCTCTTTTTTCAAAACAAGGTCATAAATTTCTTATTACTCTTGTTCCTAAATGGATGGAATTTCATATTCAACTTCCAAAAGGTCTCATCAATATGACCATTAACATTATAGTGCCCATAATTATTCACACATTCTTTATCATAAATAAAAGTAGCATTCAACACACCTTACTTACCACTTGAAGAGAAAGATAAACCCTTGTATTTGTCCATCTCAATATAATGAGATTGAGAACAAGCCTCATACATATCTTTAGGCTTGGAAATTAATATTGGCATCCTTAAGTGATTCTAAAATTGCCTAACATACATCATCAATATGTCAAGATCAAAGGTGTCTTGACCCATTTGAGTCACCATCTTTTGAAACACTAGTATAATCCTTAACATTCTATCTTGTTTGTTGACAAAGATATTTATAAACAATTTATCTTTCCTCTCTATATAAATTAGGATAAAATAATTCTTAATCATAATATTAAACTCATCCCACTTATTAATTGGTCATAGCTTCTTTATAACTAGGTTAATTCATACTTAGATAATTTTAATCTTGTAAAAGAGATTATCCGACACTCACTAATTTGATGTAAACTAAGCTTATATGTATTCAGCTCTCCTTCAAATAGTTGAATTTCAATATTTTCTTCAACTTTAAATGGAAGTGGAGCCTTTTTGTATGGAACTTCTTCTCATAACTGGGATCTTCTAACTTCTCACTTACTTCTAGTACATCTATAGAAATGCCTAGCTTGGCCATGAGTAGGCCTATAATGGACTCAATATTATCAAGATTCTTCATGAAAAGATAAATACTAGAAACATGCTCTTCCAACTTGTGAAACCATTATTTAACTATTCAAGTCTCCTTATCATCATAATGTCCCATGATTCTCACTTATTTCTTCCACTTTATTACAAAGATGTCTTTTTATAATGGAACCAAGTCACCTTCCACATTATCAATTTTTATTCGAGTAATGAACATAAAAATTGCCATAGATCACACAAAACCACACAATACAATAGAACACAACTTGTGGAAATTATTAAAAACATTTTATATTAAAAAAGGATAAAATTTCTTTGATACTAATCTGATCCATAAACTAGATGGATATTCTGCACTAAGCTTCACCAACACAAATTATATTAGCCTCCTAACTCACTATGATTGACACATTACTATTATAAGTTATTTTTATTGTTAAAAATGGAGGCATGAAGTGTTGGAATTGAAAATACAACCTATTTTAATAAATACACATAAACATAAGACAACATAAATCACATATAAAATAATATTTCCCTTAGAAAACACTTAATGTAGTAAAAAATCTAGTGGGTGAGTCAATTTAATTCCACGTTTCACCATGTAGTTCTCAACATATCTAAGATACTACCACTTATTTTAATTTCATGGACAAAGCTTCATTACTACACTATTCAAAAATTACACACAAATTTTTTGCACTCTTATAACACCTCACTAAGAATCCCAACACTAGAATAACCACTCAAAACTAGGAGAACAATGAATCTATCCTAAACAAAGGCCCAAACTTGAAACTCCATAATATGGATCTAATTCCAAGACTTCCCACTTATGTGTTGATGTCCTTTGCCTTCCATATATGTTTTATTTATTACCTCTCTTGTTGTAAATTGATAAATAACTCAAAAATACCATCATTCATGTGTTTTAGTTAGTGGTGAAACTATTGTAGTATGCAGAATATTGGTTACGAAACTGTTAAGGTGATTATGCAACCATCAAGGAAATTTTCAAATTCTATGGAGTAGTTATGCAAATATTGCATGAAAATAATGGTGGTTATGCAACCACCACCTACACAAACTGGTAGTTTTGTCATCTATGAGAAAACCATTATAAGCAAGAGTTGTAAGTTGATGACTTCACCATTATTAATATTTATAGATCATCTTCACTCTAATTCAACCATTTTAACCTATCTAAACTAATATTTTAACATGAAGGGACTTATAAGCAAGAATTACATAAATTAGGATTAGTGGAAACATCTAACAAACATAAATAGTATATTGGAATCTAGTTTTGGATCCCAATCACACACAACATTTTGTTGACAAGGTGCACCATCAAATGGATGGCCATATCATCTAAATTCTCCATAGGAAAGGTGAATTTTTATTTCTTGTACTTCAAAATTCTAACAACTCTTACAAATTATTTAGTTTTTTTCAGCACCTACTTAATATATTTTCTAGTATAGGGAAATGTAATTGATCTATTTACACATCAGAGTGACATTTTCATTTTATGCCATGTGAAGTAGATTATGTCTCCATGTACACATGATAGGATAAAACACACTAAATTTTTCAAGTTTCCAAAAATATGATAATTGAAACAAATAGAGCACTCCTATCTTTCTAAAGTAATTTTGACTCTAGCATTAGACATCATCATTCCATTTGTGCCTCCTTTTATCTATTCTACAATGTAGTCATTTTTTAATTCTAACTTATTCTTGGTCATGTGGTGGTTGTATTCCTTGATCATAAATTAGTCTCCCTTATAATTTCATTACTCACCATTTAGACATGAGTCAAGAAACTGCATCCAAACTATTTCCTTTAGTGCATCATCTATTTCCCTCTAATTTTTTTATTGTTACTTCTTTGATGACTAGTGGGTTACCTACTTTCCATTAAATAATGCATGGTTGATTCCTTATTATAACTTCCATTGATTTCCTCTTTATTAACATCCTAGATCTTTGTCCTTTTGTGCAAAACTTTGGTCAATCTATCATTTCATACCTTTAAATTTTGCTTTGGATCTAAACTTCAGTGAGTTATTATGGTGGATAATTAATTTGGTCATGTTTAATCTCTTGGCTATAATTCTATCGATATTTGATTCACCTTTCACTTTTGCATCAAAATCCTACCTCAAATTTGCTTAACATATAGAATTTATTTGCAATTACATGTGGCTTAGGGTTTTTTCTTTATAATTTTTAGCTCATTAATTTTTTTTTGAAATGAAAAATGGTGAAAGTGATGTGTAGGTGACAATTTATACCACTCATTGATGCTAATTTACCTAGTGATATTTGTTGTTATGTTTCCCTCACTACCACTAATATTTACATACATCTATCTTATCTCATGGTGATAACATCATTACATTAGTTACTTTAGGTGTAACGTATGTCTTTTATTACTTCCTACATTCCTAAACACATCACATAATCCCATTTTTCATGACCCCATGCCCCATAGACTTCAAATATATGGATATTGGGTCATTTATGCACACACATCCATCGGCTATCCCTTGATGTTGTGAGCTTATAGTTTCACCTAACCCCACACTTATTATGTGTATGGTCCTATAACACATCAATTAGTTTACACCATTATATTTTAACTACACACCCATATGTTTCCATAGATACCCTATTTCCTTCTTACGTCATATGCACATATGCATGCGACTGATACATTTGAAAATTTATAAAATAAGCCTCCTTATAAAAAATGGTAGATAGTGTTCATGGTGTAATAGATATATGTTACCTATGCATAAAAAATTTAAACAACACAATAATTTCAACAAATCATAGCTCTTATTATCAAAATAAAAGACTTAATGATTTTATAAAATAATTTCCATGACAATGACCTCCTAGAGTTATTTATATGTATGACATAATGAATTCAAGTAAATTCATCACTCGACTCACTTGATTGGAATTATATGGACTCAAAATTTATTTTTAACCTACTGACACAATAAAAATTTGGTCTTATTTATAAAAATAAAAATTAACTATAAAGTAAGAAATATTTTTAGGTGATACATCTTGGCATACACCTTATTTGAGTAGCTCATTTTATATTAAAAATCAAAAGGGTTGAGTCTACCCCTATTAAATTTATTAGGTAACATTTATTCATATAATGTGCACAATTTACATGCACACATTTCTAAAACATCATGAATAATATAAGGTCCCATCTAATGAATATGAAACTTACCTAAATGCTTCATATATCTTGTCACATCTAATGAATATGAAACTTACCTAAATAATTCACATATCTTAAACCATATAGTAGCACATGGAAAATTTTATGTAAATTGTTTTCATTTGTGTGTTTATCATGCCAATATTTCTATCTTTCCTTTCAACTCCTTGACTCTAGTTGGTGATGAAGATATTTTCATCTAACTTTATGAGCTCTTTCAGTCATGCATCTAGAGACTTCTCATCATCTAGTCATCCAACACATGAAATTCATAAGGAGGGTATTAAATCAAATATAGGTAGAATAACTTCCTTACCAAATTACAATTGTAACATAGTAGACTTGTTCAAGCATTTATAGGTTATCTTATATGCCTATGTTACTACAAAGACATAGTTATCTCAATCTTTATGCCCTACATTGTAGATCTTGGTCAACCCCATGATAAGAATCATGTTGAAATATTATATTATCCCATTGGATTGAGGATTATATGGGGTACTATTATGGCACACCACCATGAACTCAACTAATAAAATACACACTATCTCATTGATAAATTATGTATGTTAATCGCTAGTAAGGATTAGAGGGCACCTTCACCTTCTTATTATATTCTCCCACAAAAATTATGTGGTTGTGAAAGAAGTATAATTATTTGTTGGGAGAACTTATTCCAACCTTGTGAAGTATTTCATATCCAATTATAATATATCATTCACTATTATTTCATGTGGGAAAGGGGATAAGTCTGATGTAGTTGATGGACCATTTCTTAAATGGCTCCTAAATAGTGATTGATATTAATAGCATCTCATACCTTCTATAATGTTTTCTAATCTAGTGAGATATGTCCCACTTGTGCATGAAATATTTGGAATTTGTGTAAAGTATAAACCACCATAGGCCATAAAATAAGATATTGTGTATAAAAGCCTCACTAATCTAGTGGCCACTTGCGACTCCTTTGTATCCTTTGCACTAAAACTCTATGCAATCATGATCTTAAATGCACTAGTGAAACACTACATCACACCCAAATTTGTAACATTGTCACTAATGAGGTGATATAGGGTAACATAGACCTGTTAATTTTTATCTCTTATTTTTTAGTCACTTGGGGTAATACCCAAAGTGATAAAATGCTATATATCAATTAAATACTCAATAATTCACTGAACCTTATACAAATAGGTGGTGTACATTATGTAATGATATTATATCAACTAAATATTCAACAACTCAATAAAACTTATATAATTGGGTGTCAAGCATTATGGACTAAACCACTTGTCATGAATCACATCAAGGGAAGACTTAACTAATACTAAAAATTGAAACTCTTGAAATAATGAAATCCACATACAATTTTTTTGTGCAAGACTAGTTTGATGACAAGGTAATTTAATGCCTCATGATATATGAATAACATAAATTTGGTGGCAAGTAAGAACTACCAAACAAATTTAAGAACACAAACCATGGCTAGTGCTTTGCATTTTATTGTCTAAGTGTAATTATGTTCAACTAGTGATAACTTGCTATAAAAGTAGATGGGATTATCAACATTATTTTATATTGTGTGTGTGTTAGGATGGTATTAATGGATAAACCAAATGCATTAATGTGAACATGTAATAAATTATTCTAATCAAGAAACTACAATATTATTGCACTAGTGAGGTTTTAATTTAATGTATCAAACACTTCCATATACTTATTTGTCCAAATTAAATCGTTATAATTTCATAAAAGTTATTTTAAAGGATCAAAAGTATTCACATAGTTCTGAAGCAACTTGTGATAATATCGCATGTGTTATAATAAGTCACAGACATATATTTAACTTTTAGACATTTCAAGTTACAATATAATAATAATAATAATCATGGGATCAACAAGCATCCCTTCATTGCATATGACATGGTCAAGTAGTATCCTAAATATTGGGGAAAATAATCACGTCTTCAAGTTGAGAGAGATTTAATGCTACCAAAATTGCTTGACCATTATCTTAAGGTTTATGGGATGATATTTCACCAAATCATAGACATTCCAATCATTTAGATAGACTTGTAGAAACTAGTGGATAAATTCTTTAAATGTCATGACTATGATGCATGAAAACACTTTTGGTGCATTCTTCAACCCAAAATGGATCACATTATATGCAAAGGATCTGAAATCAGTTGTGAAAGTCATCTTGGGATTATCTTACTTTTTTATTTGGATTTAAAAATATCCTAAAAATAATGAGTGAACATATAAATCTCACATTTTGTAGCTCTTTCCAAGATTTCTTCAATAAATGGGGTCAGGAATGGATCTATAACACAAGTAACATTAAGCAAGTGAAATTTCACATTGATTTAGATGCACCCATCTTTATTTAGGATAATAATAATTGGGATTACCCATTCTAATCCATAAATGGTATAGATAATGCTAGAGGCAAGCATATTATAAATCTCCTCCTTGACTTTGGCATTGAGATTAGGATTCATATGATATGGTCTCTTTTTATTAGTTTTTCACCTTTGATGAGTTTGATCTTCATATTCCTCAAGGAAGGGTGTAAACATATCATATATTTACTCACATAATAATTTAACTATCCATGCCAAATCTTATTTTTTCCAATAATCCCCAATGATAGAAATCCTTGGTACCTATATTAACCTTAGTTTTCAAGGGTCTATCATAATATTTTTTGTGTCAATGTTTGCATCTAAAACCTTGCACTCTCAAAAAAAGGTATCTACATTAGAGTGGTCTAAGTTATCCTCATTTTGTTTCTCCTCTACTTTAAGAATAACCTTCATCTTATTTATTTTGAACTACCAATTTTTATCTAACCATACCTCATCATCTATTTCACTTAAGTCACTATCTTGACTACATTCCTAAAATATTAACATTATATCAAGAGATATTTTTTACTATGTATCATCCACACATGTTCTAGAGACATTTTTTACTATGTATCATCCACACATGCTCTGTCATGATAACATCATCCACACATGTTCCTTCATGATAACATCATCATCCATAATATCTTTGTATATCCATTATAGGCGATTAAAAAGATTAGGTTTGGTTAAAAAGGGAAAAGGTGTGGAAAAAATATGTTTTCATCATTTCCCATTTGGTCTTCTCTCTTCATGTCTCACTATCGATGTACCATACATGTGCCCAAGTATTCAAGGTACCATAGAAAATATAAGATCCTAACGCCATGGGAGGATGGTGACTAATATTTTTCCATATTTATTTAGAACTATGTATATGATTCTCTAGGGCTGAATCTCCACCAAGACTATGAAACATAAACTTAATGTTGTTGTGCTCAAAACAGGTGCAGATTACCTTTTTTTCAATAATCCATGTACATAGTGAAGGTTTGTGTTTCAAACTAGATCACAACCATACTCTTAAATATATATACTAAAGTGAGTAAATTTTCCTTCTCCTTAGGTAAGCACCACTCTTGATAATTCACATAGGCAAAATCTCTTACTGATTTATCATAGCGAGGAAGACTGATAATCTTCCCCTTACCAAATTAGAATGCCCTTTTAATTTTTGACACTATTGTGTGGTATCTAAAATTTTGTGCTTAAAAGATAACTAGTTTTAGCCTTAGTGTCCCTTAAACCTTTAACCCAATAAACTGTACAAGTTCTAAATTCACCTTTATGCCTTACTCTCAATCACCTCATAATACTTTTTGGACCCAATAATCATAAAAAACAGTTTTGACATATGAGATAGAATTTGCATCATCCCAAATGAGTAATATATCATTGTGGGGATTAAAATGTTCCACCCATTATGTAGTGATGATGTATATTTGGTTAAATTCCTCATCCTTGTCCATACTTACTACATACATGAGCTTATGATAGTTATCCAAGGGAAATACAAGTAATTATTCTCTATTCTCTAACTCATGTAGTGTTTTTTAAAATGCATATTGACATTATTAGTATAACACCACAATTTACCAAATAAGGAAAGATAATTATATTCTTTATCTAGATAAATCACTTCAAAGTTATTGCTAAATTTTACTTCCATAATGTAGGCATGACATTCTTCAATATCCTTAAAGGTTGTGCATTATTTTTTTTGGCCATGAATAGGAATGAGGAGAGGGTTTCAATTATGGACTCATTATTTTCACATGCCCCCTTAGTGAGAATATTTACCTCTACTCCAATATTTATTAAAATGTAAAATATGACTCACTTACTAATAATGACATCAATTAACAATTATTGATCATAATTAGTGGTGCAACTCCTTATGAGTGCAATAGAGTAAAGATCTTAGAGAGGTCATCAACCTCTTTTACACTAGCTCCCTTGCGAAGATATTTTATTACCTTGGATTATATATCCCATGCACATTATATCTCACCTTTTAGATTATGTATTACATACATCACCTCCTATAATTTTAAATTTTGGGTAAGAGCATAAAGATAATTAATGAATGGGTAGGGGTTTTCATGAATGACTTTCTCCTTTGGTGCTTTCATTGTTTGTGGCTAAGTTGTGGCCTGATGGGTGTTTTGATGTTAAATTTTGAACCTTGGATTAGTTTATGCCCATCCTCCTTAGGTATCCATTGATATATTGATATTTATATTTGAATCATCCCTATATCCTTTTCTTCTGTTTAATTTTAAGTTATATTTGTATAAAGGTCAACAATTTTTTTAATTTTATACTCCCTCAATAATATCCACAAGCAATTAACTTAGTATGATCCATATAGTAATGTTTAAATGAGCCACACTTATATAAATTCATAGGGTAAACCATCATCAAACTTTTCCTTTACTAGACTTTTCTCTATAGGAGTGTTTTCCACCAAATTTTCCTTATTCTTGGTATGAAAGAGTGACAATTAGTTGATGTGTCCTTCATCCTTGCACTTCATATATTTCATCAATTTCTTAGAAATTTTTATTTTTATGTGTAGATGATTTAGATATTTTAAAATATAATGATACCTTTCCATGCACTACCCTTTTTAGTAATGGAAAAGAACACACATCATGGTCCTCTCAGTGAATCTCCCATGATTTGAGAAACACTCTAACACTGTGTCTTGGACAATTATTTTTGTTATGACCTTAAAATTTAAGGTTGGCACACCCAAACCTATTATGGGTGTCATGAATGATATTAGGAATAATTTTCTGAATTTATAAGGCCACTATTGTAACTTATACCTCCATATGGGGTTGATCCCCATGTCTAGGTTGTCAATTACTTCATCCCTCAAAGCTACTTCTAGATCCTTTCATGGATCACTAAAAGTCTTCATGGATAAAACATACTTTAATGGTAATACAAACCCCCAAGTAACCATTTTTCATGTTATGAGGGATGGATCTCGATGAGATTTTGGCGATCAAGGTTTTAAACATTGTATCATATGTCCAAAAACTTTTAGTGTGATCTTATTTGATTTCCTTGAGTACTAAAAAGCTCAAAGCTCTGCTACATTAATTCATGAATATCATACTATTTTATTAATTGACCCTTTATAAGGTCATAATCCAAAATATTTTGTAGTGGATCAAACTTATGGTAACACATTGTGTATGATTTAATAGTGTAGTTTCAAACTAGCTTACTTTTTTGTTTTGGTATGTAGACACCCTTTGTGTGTCATATAAGTTCACACATGTGGAATTGTTAAATAATGTTCTCCACTCCAAAATAATGATTTATAATTATAAATTTTATAATTTTTTTTTCAAGGTAGACACTTGTGCATTCAATGTAATAATTGTTACTTGAACAGTTTAATTATGACTATTCCTAGATTTAATTCCACATGTGCCACTAAAATTTCCTCTAGGTGGGTGCCCACTTTCACCAACTATAAAAATAGGTTGTGATGATGTTGTATTGGTACTAATATTATTATTTTGTGTGCCCACAACTATTTTCCCTCTTGTTAAGTTAATACTATCTTGTGTGATTTGATTACCATCCATGATTGCTGGCATGCCCAACATTACTAGGATCCTAATTTATTTTATTGGTGATGCTAATGGTATTAATGGTTTATAAGGTATCCCTTTATATAAAATACTTTCCACATCATATTATTAAAAAATATCTTATATGAGACCAATATACACAATTTTATTCAATTTCATATGTTTGACTAAAAAATACATGAGATGACACTTTAGGTAGATTTTGGGTGGGCAATTCCTCAATTGTCATGTATTTTTCATCATCATAGGGTCCCAAATAAATTATACATAATTTTAACATCCTAATCAATTCTACATGTTTATCCCTCATTAAAGCATGAGATTCATCCCCATTCCATTTTTGTTCTACATAGGTCTTCACAACATCTCCCTAACTTACCTCTTCCCTTCCTAAATTCCATGACATAAATCACTTTTTAATGACCTTCAACATATATGTTCCACCTGAGTTTTCAAGTATTTAGGCTCTATATATGAAAGTTATCCAAATCTCTACCCTTCATAAATGCATCATGCAAACCTTTCCCACACCTTTTATTCTACTATTTTATTAGCCTATATATGGGAGAGTTTTAATCCTCTATAGGGATATTTTCAATATCAAAATCTACCATAATCTTATTAATATCCAAATGTGACTAAGAAATATAATACCCTCATGTCTCTCCAATAAATTATACTCTAATTCTTCTAGGGAAGATTTCATAAATACTACAAACTCCAAGAGATAAATATTTAGTGTACCTCCCACCATACATCCACTACTCAGATCTAATATTTTTTGGGTGTGCTATAATTATTCTATACATTCCTTCATCTAGAGTATTTTATGCCAAAGATTCTGCTCTGACCCATAACATGTGTGGCTAGACATGCATGAAGATGCCCAAATAACTCTAAAAAAAACACTTCATATAGAGGATCATAAAAATAATCCTCAAATTTATTTAGAGTTGGCTTTTTTAAGCTAGGATTGTTCCATGGGAAGGTACACCCTAGCTCTTCTACCCATCTCTCAATGTTTTCTAATGATATCTAGTGAATATTTTCCAAACATCATTTTCTGTAATTGGTTCAATAGTGTCCCGGTAATGGAACCAAAATGTTTGGGTATTTTATTATGTGCTAGTCATTATATCTACACCACTATTATTACCATAACAAATGATACACACCATGCCTACATATCACACAAGCATAATTGCATGATCACCTAAAATTCATAGAGATTATTAGGGCATAGTTGGGTTAGTCACAAAAAGATGACTTGGACTATTTAACCTTGATAAATTTTAGAATAGCATTGATACAGACCAATATTTGTTTATATTAAACATTAAATTTTATATATATATATATATATATATATATATATATGTGTGTGTGTGTGTGTAATAATTATAGAGATAATCACCACCATAAACATCATAAGTTTAGTAAAAAATAAATAGATAATACCATCAACCACTAATGAAACTTTTTGGCCTATTGGTATTAATACACAATACCACATGAATGTTTCAAGGCTTAACAATATTAAAAATGGTAAAATTAAGTTAAAAAACTACGTAACAATAATTTCAAAATCAACCTAAACTAAGAGCCAAGGTGGGATTTTATAGGCATAAGCCATTGAATTGATAAATATGTTCCCCTTAAAGTGCATAATTATTTTTAAAGATAGAAGGGTATGACTACTATATAATAAAAAACCTTGACTAACTTAACCCCATATTTGTGTCATATTATGCTAGATCCACTTGAAACCTTTTTAAATAAAATATTTCCTTAATTTCAATCTTCTTGAAGACTTGCTCAATTTACTAGCTCCTAATATTAGTGCTACTCAATTATCTTTCTATGGTTCACACAACTTCATTCTCATTCATTGTGCTCCATTTTCTATATCAACCATATTTTTACCATTGGCGTGTGTCAATAATTAGTAGGTATTTATAATATAAATGATCTAGGGTTTCTTAGTACACTTTCGCAACCACTTCTTCATACACCACTAAGCCTAATGGTGCTCTGATGGACTTTTTCAAAATCAATGTCATAAATTTTCTACCTATTTCCTTATCAATGTTATTTTACATGTTACTCATTCAAAATATGTGTGCCTTTTACGCCCTCTAAGTGCTAAAAAACAATATTGGTAATTTATACTTAGTCAATTTTTTTTACCAATATGAATACATTCATCTAGTCATAATTTCCATAATTTTATGCACTATGTGATAGCTATAAATTAAAATTTTATATTAATAAAAAATAAATAAATTGAATTACTATTATAAAGACTATTCTAAAACCTCAGAGAGAGATTCACTGAAATAATAATAAAAATAAGTAATTTACCTCCCATCTTACCAAAAAAATTGAATGCCTTCTCCTTTTATTGACTTTGATTTGCTCCTACAAGTGTGTATGTGGATGCTCAATTCATTCCCAAATGAAAAGGAAATTTTAGTAACGTAAGGACGTAATCTTGTTGATTCTAAATAGATGAACAAGTTAATTTTGATAGCAATTAGATAAATTTATGGTGGATAATGACAATGGAGGATGACACTTCAAATTTTAGGCTTTTGGGTGAGAATATGGATAGTTGATAAAAATTCATATTTATTGGATTATATTAATTTTGTATGGTCATATTTGAGTCCTCATCCAAGTAGAAGTGACCAATTCTTCATGTGTTTAAGAGATAAGGGGGAAGTTAGTTGGTAGTTAAAAGTTTCTCATGAATGAGTCAGGTAGTTAGATGACTCACTTTATTGGTTGAAAGGTTAAATGATGAATAAAAAATTGGTTGAGAAAGTTAAGGAAATGGTTGGATGACTTAACAATCGGTTGAGAGAAACATGAAAAATATTTGATGACTTAGAAATTCCAATAATTTTAATTAGTTTTGTGTAATTATGTGTGCATGATTAATTAATTAATTAATATGGATTAATTAATTATATTAAAAAGGGAGGGAAATGATGTTAGTGTACCTCAGGATATAATTTAAATTTAGGGTGATGGTTGAGTTAGTGTGTCAATATTAAACAAAGTTAATTATGACACCAAATATGGAAAAAAATAAGTGGCTTTAGTTTTCACTCTTTGAAAGGGTGTTGTGACTAGAAGAAGCAATGCATTTTAAAATAATAAAGAAAATTAGAGTGGAAATAAATGTATAAATATGATGATTTATGTGGTTTTAAATGATTATGAATGATGCCCCTTCAAGAGGTCATGTAGGGAGAATAGATGCAAACAAGTGTTTGAAATGAATGAATGAAGGTTTTATAAGAAAATGATGTATTTGATATCATAATAAATGAAAGTATCAATCTTGATAAAATGCTTGGATGATTTTTAGGAATACGTAAAAGTAGTTTCCCTAAGTGAATAGTTTCTAGGGAGCCAATTAGAGAAATAATATATCCCAAGATAAGTTACATGCTTGGATTTTTCCTCATGAAGATTGTTACATGGAAGTGTATGTGGGAAAAATATATCCCATTGATAAGATATGGGATATAAAAATGAGAAATAAATTTTCCATTGAGTTGTGATTAAATATACTGGAGTAATTTGCAAGCAAAAAATAAATCAATAGGTATTCTGATTAATGATAGGGAGGTGATAATGAGAAAATAGGTTTATAAAAATAAGAATAAAGGCTTGGATAGGGGGTAAATATTTAATGTGGTGGGTAAATAAATAGGGGTATGGGGTAATCTTAAACTCATCATTTGAAATTTATTTGTTTGATTGGCCACTTAAGAATTGCATTATGTTTTAGATTGTGTGAGGTGATAGAGGAAAAATTGACCATATTAAGGGGTGGGTGATGAATGAAAAAGAGATGGGATACAATAAGAAATAATGAATGGATAAGAGGGGGATTATGGATAGATATAGATGAGGGTATGGCTGCTATAATTTAATTATATTAACCCATGGATGTTATTAACCCACTTGAGCTAATGCTTGTATATTTTGATTAGATTTTATGATGGAATGATTTTCCCCAAGCAATGATATATGCAAGGAGCAAATTGAGAATGATATATCTAGAGATAATCTACATGCTTGGATTTTGTGGATGGTTTGAATAATTTGAATGATACACAAGTATAAATAAATAAATTAATTGACTGTATGGATAAATGATCACTGACCACATGATTGGATAACATGGATTTGATTTACTTCTTGGTAGATAGAAGTGATTATGAGAAGTATGGTGAAGCTAGATAGTTAGTATTTGAATGGGCTTACATGTGTTATGGATGTGATATATGTTTATAAATGAGTTAATTATGTGAACTAAGTGAATACCTATTTTTTAAATTCTTTGCATGTAGTTACAATAGGATGTCTAGCATCAATTCTGGCATGATTGTGAGCATGATTTGAGCATCCTTATTTTTTATATTGTGCATGAAAATATGCATGAATAGTATGTAAAAACCATGATTTTAATTGTGTAATACACATAGGGAATGATATATTCAAAAGTGTAAGATATAATGCATAATGATATGGAATATCATAATAACATCATTTATAATACACAAGGGGATCCTATATCCCCTATTCTATTTATTATTATGGCTGATAGTATGGGACGATATATAGGGGACTTAGTCCGTAAAGGTTTATTTAAGGGTCTGAAACCCTCTTCTCATCCTTTAATATGCTCCCATGGTCAATTTGTTGATGATACTATTTTCATGGGGCAATCTGAAGTCACAGAAGCAAGAACTTTGAAGAAAGCTATAAATTTATATTCAGCTACCTCAGGACAATTGATTAACTGGAACAAAAGTGTAGTGTTCTTCACTAACACCCCAAGTCATAAACAGAACAAAATAGCTAAAATCCTTGAATGCTCCATAGGATCTTTCCCCTCCTCTTACCTGGGTCTCCCTCTTGGGATGAAAGTTCCTGAAGCTTTTTGGGAAGGACTTATTAACAAATTTAGCAAGAAACTTGTGGGATGGAAAGGTAATTTCCTAAGTCAGGCAGGAAAGCTCACCCTCCTCAAAGCAAGTCTTCAAAGCATACCCACTTATGCTTTGAGTCTTTTCAGAATTCCCACCAAATTTGCAGAAGCTATTAAAGAAATTCAGAGAAACTTTCTTTGGATAGGTACTGAGGAGAAAAGGAGAATGCCTTTAATTGCATGGGATAACATTTGTAAACTTGTCAGGGAAGGAGGACTAGGAATAAGGAAAATTAGAAGTATGAACACATCTCTCTTAGCCAAGCAGGGATGGAGGGTTTTTTAGGAAAACAAAGAATGGAGCAATATATGGAAGCATAAGTATTTATTCAAGGCAAAGTCCCTCTCTGATTTCTTTTCTTACCCTAACGTCTCCCATCCATCTGCCATATGGGGGGCAGTTTAGGGTACTAAACAAGTTTTAGAAGAAGGAAGCTCTTGGAAAGTTGGCAATGGAAAAAAGGTGAAATTTTGGGAGGATGTTTGGTTAAAAGGAAAACCTTTGATAGATGAGATCCAAGATAAAGAAGCAATATACCGATGTAAGCAAAGATTAGGAATAATGGTTAACCAATACTGGCAGAATAACTCCTGGGTGAACCTTACTGATCTTGATCAAGATTTCAAGAATATACAACTATCCCTAAATGCTATATCTCTCTACACTAATCTTGAAGATAAGATTGTTTGGCATAATGAGCCTAGTGGACAGTTTAAAGTTTCTTCCGTTTTCACTTCAAAGGGAAATGGCAACAAACCTTTGTGGACGAAGGCCTGGATAAAGGGGCTCATCCCTAAAATCAAAATCTTCTTCTGGACCCTTCTCCAAAATAAAATCTTGACTTTGGACAATTTACAAAAAAGAGGAATATATATTGTGAATAGGTGTATTATTTGTAAGAAGGGATTTAAAGATAGAGATCACTTGTTTGTGAATTGTTCTTTTATGCAGCAAGTTTGGAAAAAAAATCCTCAATCTGTGGGGTATTGCTTGGATTCACCACAAAAATGTGGAACTATCTCTTAAAAGTTGGTATTGTCCCTCCAAGAATCCTGAAGTTATATTTTTATGGAAACTAACTCTTCCCCATATTTGGTGGGAAATATGGAAGGAAAGAAATAACTGAATTTTTAGAAGTTAAGAACTTCTCGGATGGGTGGTGGGGCAGAACATCATTAGAGCTATCAAGGAGAATTTTTCATTGCAAAGGAATCCAAACCCAACCTTTCAAGTGGATAATCCCTTAAGAATGGAAAATTCTAATGGTAAACCTAAAAATCCTAGACTAGGTGTTACTTGGAATGTCCCCCCTCAAGGGTGGATTAAAGGAAACTTTGATGGAGCTGCTAAAGGGAATCTAGGGAATGCAGGATGCAGAGGAGTCTTGAGAAACCATATGGGAAATGTAATCGATGCTTTTGTAATCCCCATTGGAAATTTGAATTGTCATATTGCTAAAGCTTCTGCTATTCTTCAAACCATCAAACTAGCTGTGGATTCGGGATATTCAAAATTATGGTTGGAAGGGGACTCCTTGAATATCATAAATATTCTAAACAATAAAAATTCTATGTCATGGACTATAGAGGCTATGGTGATGGAGATGAAAACTTTAATCAAAAAATTTGAAAAATTAACAATTACCCACACCTACCGTGAAGCTAATGGAGTTGCAGATTGGATAGCAAATTATGAAGTCTGAACAGGACACAAAGTTAAGTGGCAGGAAACATTAAAAAATAATGTGGATCTCAGAGCGCTCATTCATCATGATGAAATTCATGCAAAGGAGGGAAAGATTAGCTTGTAATAGAAAACTAATGAGTAGGAGGAGTGGCTTCGCAGAGAAAGGTTTACAATCATTAAAAAGGAATGCCCTCGAGAATGAGAAGCGGATCCAGAATGTGCCTAAAAAAAGGTGAGCTTTGAACCAAATTGGTAGCAAGTGGGATCATTGTATAGTTTACAGTGATTGGGTATTAAAGGAAATTTGCATGGCTCATGTAAGGAAAGGAGAACCAAGGAAGCAGGAACCCAAAAATTGCAAAGAGTGGAGAGCGAAACAAGATGTCTAGAAAATCCTGCAGAAAGGGAAGGTTGTGAACTACATGGAAAGGCTCCATGGTTCAAAACCTCATATTACAATGGATTTTTTCAAAAACTGGATTGAAGATAGGGTCACTCTGTATGGCATCACAATTAATCTAATAGAAGAATTTATAGAAGAGGTTACAGGACTGCCTACGAAAGGAATAAAATTCTCCAAGCAGACTAGCATTTCAAATGAGGCCTTTTGCAAATTCCCTAAGACATACGTTGAAGAGCAGAAGCTGGAAAAGAATGGGGATTTATTTGAATTGGAATAGATTAAGGGCATTTGGAGGGATGTCTTATGCTGTATTCGGGAGTACTTCATACTCGATGGAAGAAGCAAGAGAGTCCACAAATTCCACTTTGTATTCCTAAATCATTTCAGACACAAAGTAAGAATTTCCTTTCCCTTTTATCTGTGTTTCTATTTGGTCCAAAGTTTATTCGCTCACAGGAAGAAGGAAACGCGTCCTATTCTGTATGAAGGATTAATTCTGATAATTAAAGGCTATTACAAGAACAAGGCCATGGTTATGAACCCTTATCTGGGGAAAAACAAGGATTCATGGAGTAACAAGAGTGAAATTGTTAAAGGGAAAGATAAAATCAAGCCCCCTAGTGTCAAGAATCAGAATGCTGATGAGGATACAGAGTGGGAGAGAACTGATAAGTCTGGGGAGGAAAGCTTGGAGGAAGAGGGAGGAACAGAAAGCAAGAATTCAAGTTCCAATGAGGAAGAAGAAGTTCAAGAGAAGAATGAGAAAGAAGGAGTCAACATAGAGGAGAAGTCTGAAAATAGTGAACATGACTCTGAGGAAAACTAGCAAGTGTTTGAGGATGATAAAGTCCTAGATGACCCTGTTGAGGACCCTGTTTCGATAAATGAGAGGGAAAACACAGTTCAGGCCAACAACCAAGAAATGGACTTGGGAGTTTAAGCTGAAACTAAGGAGCAAAATCAAAGGGGAAGAGAGGACCACATTGAAGAAGGTGGGAACAGTCCTAATAAGAACACAGAAGAGTGGAGTGATAAAAGGTTAAACGATGGAAGGCACACACCTACGAGATGGGTTAATTGCAAAGCAGAGGCTACCCTCCAACTCGATTCATGGATGTTTAAGGAGATAATGGATCTCAAAAGGAAAATGGAAATAATGGAAGACAACCAGAAGGTAGTTTGGAACAAAATCAATAACATGGAAAAATAGATGAGAGACATCCCCATCAAGCTCAAAGACTATGAGAACAACCTAAGGGAACTCATCAAGGAGAGCATAATGAAAATGGAGGAAGTTACATCTAACATATGTGTTGCATCTGTTAATATTAGAAAAAGAGCTAACGAGGAGATCAAATCCTTGGAGGGGCCTAGCAAGAGGACGAGACAAAGCTCAAGAAAGAAAGCTATGCAAGAGGGAGCCATGTCAGCGGCTACTGCCATTCAAGATACTGCTATGAAAGGTAAGGAAGCAGTGAAAATGATTTTGGAACTGGAAGAATAGCCTGGTTCTTCTAGTTGGTTGTGTTATCTGGTCTTGTTTCCTGGTTTTTGTAATCTTTTGACTATGGTGTAGCCAGGTCTATGTAAAACTTGGGTTATGACTTGTGGTCTTTCCAGTGGTTTTAGGTCCATAAAAAACCTATTTATGTTACTTCTTTGTAGTAGGTTTTAGGTTTTGCCTGTGGTCGTAAATGTTTCATCTTTTTATCTTTGTTTCAGGGTTTTGGGGTCCCTTCAAAACCTATTTTTACCTTAATCTAAAACATCATTTATAATACACATAGTGAACTTTGACTCAAAACACAAATGAAGAAGATAACAAGTAAAAAAAACAAATAAAATACATAAAGTACATAGATAAAAATTAGTAAAAACACACCCAAAAGTAATTGCATGTTATACATCTAGTTAAAAACCTTGTGGTTTGGTGATTGATGATAATAATAATGATTTGATTTATTGATTAAGGAAATAAATAGGATGAAGGCCAAAACAAAAAGATTTCTCAATTGTGAAATGTTTTTTTTAGTTTTCTAATGTTTTTATATTTTATATACAAGGGATACTATAAAATGGAAAACCCATTTTAGCACTGAGGAAGGGAGTAGTAGTGGATGGAAAGGATATATTAGGGATGAATATGAATTAATATGAGAAATTCTAAGAACACACTACCTAAAAACCTAGTGTCCAGTCATCAAAGTACCATGTAAGGATATACAAAGATGTTTCTAAGATCATGTCTCAAGATGTTTCCACTTCCTTAGCAAGGTAAAAATTGGGAATAAGGATGATGGTAAGGATTAGATTGATAAGTATGCAATTTTATGGGTAATTATTAAATGAATACGGATGGGTTTGAATAGGTAAGGATAAGTTTGAATGAAGGAATGTTTAGATGGATGAATATGGGCTTAGATAGGTAATAATAGGAAGGATGGTTTAGGATAGGTTAAGGATGGGTAAGAATGGAGGGATGATTTAAAATTTATAATGTTGAGATGTAATGTGTTTGCCACCAAGTGTAAGAAACTTGTAGACAACTAATTATTTTGCACATGATGTTAGAAACTAGTTTTCATCATGGTCCTTACCCAAAGAAAAATAGATTTTTTTCACATGTGGACAGATTAACTTATCTCTCTCTCTCTCTTTTATTTTTTTTAGGCATCTCAATTATGAAAGTGTTCAAGATGTAGGAGGTTGAACCCTATTGATCTTTCAGGTATGCACTCTATATATGTTTTCAAAATTTAGATTAATTTCTAAGTTGGGTTCTTCTAAATTAATAGGAAATTATCATAATGCTACGATAGAGGGTGTTGCCAAAGAGGGTGAAGAGAAAGGTGTGTTGGATGAAGGATGTTAGTTGATTGTGTGAAGGAGTTGGAGAGATGGAATGATTATGGGGATAAGTTAATATGTCATGATGTGAAAGTGATTGGGACTAACAATATCACTTTCTGCAAGAATAGGAGTAGCCACAAGTTGGATGGTTTAGGGATTCAATTCCATTTAAATGGTGTCTTCAATACATGATGGGTATCCATATTGAAACTATGATGATGTAGGGGTAGATTAATTTGATCATCCATTCATTCCTTAGATTTTTTTTAATAAGGGACTCTTCTTGATTATTTTGATTGCTATTATGATTTAGATTTTACAATAATGCCTCAAATAGGTTTTCACTATGAGACGGTGATTTTATTTTTTGATTCTTCAGATTGAAAGTTTGATTTTGATTATTTGATAGTGCCTTAAATAGGTTTTCTCTATGGGATAGTGATTTATATTTTGATTTATTAGATTATATGATTCATTTTGATTGAGAGACACTTGTTCCTTAGAATATGTTAATGTTACTTTATGATCTTCCAGTCAGATGTCAGTCATGAATTATATGATTATTTTATTTTGAATCAATAAAGTTAGTACTACATAAGATTTTTAGTTGAAATTGATGGATGTGGGATATTAACTTGAAATATGGGAGAAAGGATGGATATTTCCACTTTTTTAGTCCTAATCGATGGGTGTGAGAGATTGAATATTAAGAGGGGAACACAAATTATGTTGGGAATTTAGAGTTCCCATGGTAATCAATATTTATGGTAAGGTAAATAAGTTAGTAATATTTTTATATATTTTTGGAGTTTGAAATGATATTGTTGTACATGAGTATTGTGTTATTTAACCAACTCATGAATATAGGAATTGGTGAGATTATCACAGGAAGGGTAGTTATAACATCCTCCTTGATTATATGAATGATATATTTATATATAAAATTTGCATATTTTGAATAAAGCATGTTGTGTTAATTGACTGAAATCTTTGTGAGAGAAATCTTAAGACAATTTCAATATCTAATATCAAAGCAGGCACCCTGAGGGACATCTATCTATTTTGCATCTTGGTCATCATAAGGTTTTGGAGTGTAGACCACCTCCAATTATATTTTATTTTAATATACCCTTTTTTTAGTTGTTTGTCAATAAATAGTGCAAACCACTATACATTCTATTGGTAGGATTATATATTAAAGAATATTATATATATATCTTGTAGTTTTCTAGTTTTTGGTTTTTGTATTGATCAAATTTTTTAGTTTATTAAAATTACCATATCTTGGCCTCAAGTGATTGATCCATATCTATTTAGAATTTAATTTTTAGTAGACATTGAATTACATCTTGATTCACCTCTCATTAGAATCTTGTAGTGAACAAAAAATTACCTCGTGTTAGATGTTGCATCAACATTCATGTTAGAATATTGCCTAGGATCTTTGTCATTCTCCTCAAGATATATATTATGTTGGCTCAATTGCATCTCACTAGAATTCTATCCAACTTATACAACTCTTAGGGAGTTATTGATATAATCATTATTCCATGCAGCTTCATATCTATCTGTTACTACTATCTAGCATTAAATGGCATTAGACTCCACCTGTATTCATGGATTCAAACCAACAATCTTACTCCTTCCTATCCTCATGGTATCCACCACAACCTTGAGTTTATACCTTTACATGTCATTTAAACTTATCATCTACTATCATTACATTTACATCTTGACTCTTCAACTTTTATCTTTCTTATCAACTCATGAACTCGACCACAGAATCACAAAACCACTCACCATCATATTCTTATCACATAGTTTGTAGATCCTACATCCACTCTCTATCCAAGCACTTGTGAGATACATTCCACCATCAAAGTAATGTCAATCCAAAATTAAAAGGTTAGGGTTTATTTGATTTTATAATAGTCAATGTTTTTAGGTATTTCCATGATACTTTGGTTATTTAGGCATTTAGGTTTAAAAGTTGTCATTTTTTATTTATAGGTATAAGTTATAGTTGAAATATTTATAAATAATTAAAATTACATAGACTTTTCATTATTTATAGTGTCTCATTAAAAAAAATATGGTTAGTTTTTAATTGTGTATTTGATTTTATTATTGAGTCATAGTTATTTTAGTAAAAAATGATAAGTAGTGTCAAAAATAAAAAAAGAGTCAAAGTCTTGTTTTTAGCGTCATTGTAAAAAAAAATCATTACTGTAAAAATTATAAAGATGAATTATCGATAGAAATTGATTTATATCAAGTAAAATTTAAGGGAGGTTTAAATGAAAAATATTACAAAAATTACTCATAAGCATAAGGCAAAACAAAATATATATAAGGAGAAGGAGACAAAAATAAGAAGATGGTAAAATGAAATGAATAAATTTTATAATATTTATATATTTAAAGTTTTGAAGCAAGAGCACCCATATATTTATATTTCTAGCAAGGGTATGTGTATTATGAATTATTTTATTAATGATATCTTTAATAAATTAGCTAAATAAGAATCCATGCTTGCTCACCACAAGAAATCAATTATTACATCCATGGATATCTAGATAGCTATACATCATGTCTTGCCAAAAGAGCTTGTAAACATGTTGTTTCTAAAGGTACCAAGGCTGTGACCAAGTTTACCAACCTTTAAATTATGTAGGTAAATATATAAGTATGTATGTGTTTTTATGTGGTTTTTATTTTCCCATGTAACCTCTAAAGGAAGGAATGTTTGGAATTTATATTTCCCATGGTAATTAATATGTATGGTAAGGTAAATAAGTAAGTAATGTTTTTATGTATTACAAGAGTTTGGAATAATATTTTTGTACATGAGTATTGTGTTATTTAACCAACTCACGAATATATGATTTGGTGAGATTATTATGGGAAGGGTAGTTATAACATCCTCTTTGATTATAAGAGTGATATCTATATATGTAAGATTTGCATATTTTGAATAAAGTGTGTTGTGTTGATTGACTAAAATCTTTGTGAGAGAAATCTCAGCCAATTTTAATAGATTGGTGGTGTCAATGAAAGGAGGGGTGGTAAAACAATATTCATAGGGACTATGATAAAAGCCAATTTTTATTATGGATGAAGATTCCTTATAAACCATAAAAGTATCACTAACATATTTACATTGATTTACATATTATTTATAGGCAATGCCATGGGATCCATTGTTTATGCTGAAATGGATGAGTTCTAAGATTCCTTACTCATGGGGGTTGAGGCCTTTCCCTTGGTATTTCATGCTTATTAGGATTCAAATTTTTATAATATATTTATCTATTTGGAAGTGGAGGAACTTTATCATATTTATGAAAGGAATCTTAATATACCCCCAAGCTACTATTATCAGACATGAATACACTTGGCTCTACTTCAATGTCCTCTTTATCAATAAAATCTAGGATAAAATTCTTGAATCTCAAGAATATATTAATATAATGGCCCTCAATACTATTATGCTTGAAATATTCACCCTTTTATATTAGGTAGGCATTGGTTGGCTCTTATAAAAAAGCTTGGTGTGTGGATATAGAATAATGTTTGCAATAAGTAGTTGATTAAATATCACATATAAGGGCTTATTAAGAGGATCATATTATCTATATTTGGAAGTGGATGTAATTTATGCTTGGTAAAATGATGGTCCTTGGTGTGGTGATGGCAGGACATAGTTGTTTTGTTATATTTCTTCACTCTGGGGCTGATTTGGATGGTAGTGTATCAAGGGATGGATTCGTAGGATATTTAGGATTTTTGGATTGGATAGATAATTGGGTTGATTAAGTAAAGAATATATTGATGTAATAAGTTTTATATAATTTTTTTGATCTTTGAACTCGGGTTAATTATTGGAGTTGTTCAAGGAAGGTTAGTTTTTGGATTAGGATGTTATAACTAATTTTGTTTCATAGTTTTCATGGGGGATATTGGGATTATAACAAGTGGAGGGGAGATGTAGTTGACTTTGGATAATAGAGTTACTAGTGGTAAGTTAATGTTGATGTGGGATGGTTTGGGATTCCCTATTAACAAGGTAACCTAAGTTGTTGGGATCAAAGTCATAAGCAAGATATGCACCTACCTCTATAATGTATAAAAGGATATCATCCTTGTTTATAAATAGGTATTTATAAAGATTGGTTTTGGGTGTCATAAATTAATATGGTTCCAAATTTAAGATGTTTTGGATTTATATACACTATTTTTGAATTATATAACACCTCAATCTTGTACACTTTGAAAATATGGACCTTTTCCATTCTTCTCAGTGCTCTACCTTTCCTACTATCAGAATTATCACATTTACTATCTCTTGTGCCTATTGCTTATCTCTTATTCTAACCAATGTTATTATGATTACTTACAATTTCTATCATATTCAGAATGAAATAAACCTACTTATCTTCTGTCTCTACAAGTTTTGGACCTATGCCTATTTTTTAACTACCTGAACACTTGCATCCTAGCTAGATGCTAAGACTACATCGATGTAAGTGTCTTATTCAAAGGTGAGTATCTATTGCATGAAATTCATCTAATTTTCAAATTAAATTTATCCCTATGGTTGACCTAAGTTATTTAATGTAAGGTATTAGCCAAAAATATTAGTATACATGCATGATCAATCCTCGTCTTTATTCACCTAACAACTTCCTACCTCTCAAAGGAAAAGTACCAATAGTATTTAGTCAAGCATTCTTATGAGAAAAACTTCCCTATTTTCTCCTATTTCTATATAAATAATAGGGAAAACATATATACATGTCTTAATTATTGAAGGAACATGACATGATTCCTATTTTCTAATTTACAAGCTAGGTCAATATTATACTTGCTTTCCACATATTTCACCCTTATACAAACACAATCCAAAACATTAGGGGATAACTACATTAGTTTGAGGCCCTCTTTGTAGTAGTGGATATGTAGGTAGCACCCATGGATAGAAGGGTATTTGGGGTTAGTTCAACACTATGATCCCACTAACCCATTTTCCCCAAGGTCATTATGATGATGAAGAGCTAGGGTTTTGATGATTTAACAAGAGTGATAGTTCCTAGTCTAGATATGAATACACCAAAGTTAAGGTGACATAACCCAAAATATTTTAGGTAATTAAATTTAGATCCAATAGGTATTCCATACTAGGCACCTATGTCCAAGTCAGACATAAGCATCGATACAACCATCCTAGGTTGACACAAGTGTCTAAGATTACAAAGACTAAATTTCCAAAATCTGATGACTAATCCATAATATAGATCTAGTTTATTTACAACCTATTCCACATTAGATTCACATGTGCATTATAATATACCTAAATATAATTATTTTCCATTTATTTTAATATCAATCGATAACTATACTTTCTATTTTTAACATATCTAAGTATTATAAAGTCAGGGTATTATTTATCTGACTTTTTAATTAATTAGCCTACTATAAAAATAGTTTATCACCCTTGTGTACTAGGCTGTCTTTATCCCATTTAACACTAGATTCCTTAATCTAGATTTTAGGATTAAACCTTTGGTAAACCTGACCTCTAAGTATTCCAATGAAAATATATCCCAATGTATAGTTTTAAACCTTTTAGGGCTTCATCTTGATGTGATTGATTTTAAGATCTAAAAATTTATCCTAGGGTTTTACCCTCCTTTGGTTATAAGAGATTTGTGTGCATATGATTGCAAGTTTATTCTTCCTTGATGGGTACATTTTAGCCTCCAAACATATCCATTTTAAAATTCCTTAGAGGTATTTTCTACTCAAGTTAGTATATTCAAAAAATTATTTATTTTCACCTGAATTCTGTACATTTTTTATACTATTTTTATTAAATATTTGCATACAAGGAGAATGATATAATAATTTTATAATTAATTTATGGGTTTAATCCAAAATTATATTTTGTTTAAAAACCTCTCCCAGACATTTTAAATAAATTTTTATTTTATCTAATTTGATGAAACTGTATTTGAAATATTCTATGGTTTTGCATATGAAGCATTCCATATTGTTTGCCCTATTTCTGATTCATAATAAATAAAATTTCAATTTCATCATTTTTTTGTATAATTATGTTGATTTAGATAAAAACTTCCTTTTGTTTGCCAAAATATTGTATGGATTTTATGAATTTAGCATTTTACTATTTTTATTAAATTTAGACTTACATGTCATACACTATAATTTGGATTCACTATATTTTTGGGTTTGTTCATTTCCTATTTTTACTATAACAAATATCTCAAATTTTCTAAAAACACATCCATGAGTCTCAAATTTATATATCCTTATTGTATCATGTTAGAATGCTATCATTTGTAGCTCTCTTCTTTCTTATTATCATATCAATTTTTAAAACATTTAAAATGGCTAAAAAGGAAATTTTTTCCTCCTAACCCTAAGGAGGGTGATATCTAACATCCCTATAAGTATATCCATGCTATCACTCTTTTAAAGTGAAAGGTAGATGGTATATATATGCATGTTCAATTTGAAGCACCTAGGATTTGTGCTTGTGAATCCTTATAAGATAATATCATCCTTATGAGAAAGTTAATATAAGAGATAATATAAAAATAAATACTTCAATTAAAAGATCACATTATTAGAAAATCAAATTCCATATGCCTAAAATCCAAAACATACTAGTGTTAATCATGTATTTACATCTTCATCTCGCAATGTTGTACCTAATAAGGTTTCACATATAAATGAAAAGCTAAAAGAGAATACATATAAAACAAGTGATTCAAAAGTGACCAAAGGTTACTAATAATCCAAATGAAATCCTATGGGTGATGATTACAAACAAAGTGATCCAACTACCACCTCCATATCCTATAGGGAGATCTAAATACTACTGTGCATATCATAAAATGCATGGACATTATACAAATTATTTTATTACATTAAATAAAAATATATGACATCACAAAGATAGTGGTGATCTTATAATTGATACATCACTTAATAAAACCACTCATATTATGAGTACCTCTCCTAAAGCGTAAGTGCCAAAATAGAAAATATGGGTTCCAAAAGATAATTCAGAACAAAAAACACTTTCAAATGCAACAATTAGAGAAAGAAAATATTCCAAATAAATGTTACAAAAAGAGAAAGAATTTTTTTTTATAATTCAAACTCAAGATAAATAAACAATCATTCTAAAAATAGGGTTTCTAACAAAGGGTTTTTCAAAACAAGACATGACTATAAAATCAAATAATACAAATATGGTTGCTAAGGATAAAAACACCATATATAATTCATGCATATAAGAACAAACAATTAAGTGAAATACAAAAAATTCTATACTTTCATCCTTAAATAAATAAGCTAAAGCACACATTACATATTTTTCTAGTGTTCAAGCAAAACAAACTTTTAATAAGGAAACTCTAATTTATGATGTAGTTCCTTATTCATTGCAAATTATCAAAATGATATACCACAATTACAAGGACAATATACAAAGTTACATATTTCCTATATTAATAACATATAAGATTGAAATGATCCTAATACCATAGAGGATTGGTATGATCTTGATGTTATTGATTATGTAACATATGAATAAGATACACATGATACAGAGTCTTCACAGAAACATCTCCATGTTGAGTACATTGTCTCTTTGTATCATTTTTATTTGTACATGTCTTATTTGATTTTTTTTTTCAAATATTCTAAAAAATACCAAAAAAAATAAAAAATAAAAAATAAAAAATCCAAAAATATATTCAACTTTTACATGTTTTATTAGTTTCTTGGCATCTATATTGTTGGTTCTATGTTAGTAGATGGTATATCAATACTTTATATATACACATGTGTTTCACACATAATTTTAGTGTGATACATGCATACACATATACATGATCCATTCCTATATGGATTTTGGGCCTTCCTTCTACTCATGTCATATAGATATTGGTGACATCTGATTATTTGATCATGATACATCCAAGTTATATTATTCTATAATCACTTTACATTATCATGTTTGAGTTTATATACATACACATGCCTTTATCCATGCTTATATATTTCATAGTTTAATTGATATGCTATGTACTTAATATTTTTTTCTAACACATATGATCCATGGGCTAATATGTTATGTTTATGGTGGTTGTTTATGCTTTCATTTATGCACTTCATTGAGTGTTTTGCCTTGATATTGTCTTACTTGTTTGAACATTTGAATATGATTCATTTTTTGTGGCCCCCATGATTTTTTTTACCTCTTTGACATTTTAATATGTCATTGTGGGTTGTATGGACATTTAAATATGTTATTCTTGATTTTGTGGACTTTTTACTAAGTCATGTCCCTTTTATTGTGAGACATTTGAACATGCCCCTTGTTTATGATTTCCTTGGACCATTGTTTTTGATTTGATGTTGAGTGATGTTGTGTGTTTTATTATTAAGTTTTTAACATCATACTATAGACATTTCCATGATTTATATCATGCATCTTATGGCTTGATGTGATCACATTTTACACGCTTCAATGATATATCTACTTAGACATGTTTCTCTTATATGCTACAATGATACATTCACAATTTACAAGGTTATCTTATCCTTTTGAGGTAAGGTAAGTACCATTTTTTACTTCCTATCACCTCAAAATCGGGTACATATTAGTGGGGGTATTCCATAGAGGCATAGCTTCCACATTCTTCATAGATTTAGATTATAGTGGAAGCATGTTATAGAAACATGTTCTCAACATTTATCATAGTTTTAGATATATAGTTGGGGCATGTTTTAAAAACATGTGATCCATATTCATACCATTTCTTAGTTTCATACTAGAGGGGGAATGTTATGGAAACATGTTCTCCACACTTACACAATTTACAAATTATCTAAATTGCACTATTATATGATTCATACACACATTTGTGGCATAATTATATACATTAGTACTATGTTATACCCAAGTTTCAAAGTGAGACATACATAAGGTACATATTATATGTAAAGAGCACCTAAATTTCAAAATAAAATCAGATTTTAGATTTAAAAAACTTCTACAGACTTTAGCTCACTAGGTTGAACTAGTACAGATTGTATTAAACAAATCTACTATAATACTTGGTTCACTTTTGGTATGTTCGAGGTGATTAAATCACTCAATCTCTCCAAATTTATAGGTTGGACATGATTAAATCATCTAACCTCACCATATTTATAGTGTGAGTTGACTTGGTTCACTCACGCTCACCAAGTTATAAATATGGTTGGGTTATATGGTTGAGCTAATATCAATTATCAGATGGCAAATCACCTTTTCCCCCAAGGCTGAGGGCATGTGTCCTCAAATATTTCTACATGAATTCAATTTATAGATTTATATTTGTCTTAATATTATCTCTAATAATTCAAAATGATATACCTTTATAAATGAAATTGCCAAAATGCAAGGTGGTTGTATCAATACACATGTGTAATCCTAAACCTTGCTATATTTACTTTCAATCATTTCAATGATTTTGATTTTAGATTATATGCATTGATTATACACTATAACATGCTCTTGGTTCCAATTCATTCACCAATAAAACACTCAATTTTGGCTCATGCAAAAGCAAGGTGTGTTATACACACCTAGGTACACATTTATTTTCCTTTAAACTAGCAATTTTGTTACTAAATTAAAGGTGGGGAAAATGTAGACAATATTTATAAATTATATAGTGCCTTAGTCTTATATACTTGGAAAATACAATCCTTGGTTGTTCCTCTCAGTTATAGACCTTTCCTATTACCCAAAGTCTTGTATCCTCTATCTCTTTTACCTATTGCTTATCTCTTAATTTTACCAATGTTATTATGATAAATCAGACCTTATATCATATTAATAATGCAATAAACTTTTTTATATTTTGCCTCTACAAGTTATGGACCTATACCTATTTTACAACTACATGGACACTTCCATCCTCATCAGATGCCTACATAAACACAAATGTCCTGTTCCAAAGCAAGTTTATAGTGCCCTAAAGTCATCCAATTTTTAAAGGAAACATATCCCTATGGTAAACCTAAGTTATTTAATGTGAGGTATTATACAAAAGGATTGGTATATATGCATGATAAATCTTCATTCTTTTTTCAACTAGAAACTTCCTACCTTTCATAAGGAAAAGTACCAAAAGCATTAAATCAAGTATTCAAGTGATAAAATTTTCCCTATGTTTTCTTATTTCTATATTAGTCATAGAAAAAATAAATATACAGGTCTGAAGCACTGAAATAACATGACATGATTCATATTTTCCAAGTTACAAGATAGGTTAGTTTTGTATTTGATTTCCACATATTGCACCCTTGTGCACACATAAGCCAACACATTGGGGGATAATTACATCAGTCTTAGACCCTAGTCATAGTATTGGATTCATTGTTAAATAAAACAAATTCATTGCACATAAAAATACAAATTCATATATTAGCCAAAAATGTAAATGAGAAAGTTACAGGAACATAAAATCACTCCTTCAAAAATATGCCAAAACACAAAACAAAATCACTAAAGTTCATAATAAAACCACCAAAGTTCGTAATTAAATTGCCAAAGTTCTGCATGTTTTTACCAAAGTTCATAAAAAATTCATGGTTTTATAAAAATGACAAAAACATAAAAAATAAAAAAATAGAAATAGGAAAATATCTAAAAATTGAATGATAGAATGATAATAAAGCAAAAAATATTGAAAATAGAAAGATAAAAGTAGAAAAATAGTATATAAATTAGTTGGAAATGAATTGGACATCTTACATAACAAAATCACTAAAGTTTATATTGAAACTACCATTCTTTAGAACAAAACCATCATTATTAGGATCAAAACCATTATTCATCAAAGTAAAAATGTTGTTCTTTAGAGCAAAACCACCATTCTTTAGATATGGTACAAAAAAAACTTAGAAAACTAAACAAATAACTCTAGAACCTTCAAAAACTACACACGAAACAATATAAAACCCACTAGACCAATATTAATATGTTATACACTCCAAATTAATTTTTAAATAAATCAAAAACTCAAATAAAAGTATATAAGATGTAAAATATTTTGGAAAGGTCCCACCCAATGTTCTAGAATGTGATAACTAGAAATTAGAAGTTTATATTAAGAATATAAATAATCAATTAAATTTTTATTCTAAAGACTATTCTAAAACCTCAAATAAAGCTTTAATGAAATAAAAAGATAAACAAGTAATTTACCTCCCATCTTACCAAAAAGTGTGAATGCCTTCTCTTTTAATTGACTTATATTCGCTATTTTCAGTGTGTATGTGGATGTTAAATTCATTCTCCAATGCAAAATAAAATTTAGTAGTGTAAGGACGTAATCTTGTTGATTCTCAATAGATGCACAAGTTAATTTTGATATCACTTTGACATCGTTATGGTGGATGATGAAAATGGAGGATGACACTTCAATTTATAGGATTTTGAGTGAGGATAAAGATAGTTGGGAAAATTTTGGAATTATTGAATTATGTTAATTTTGGATGGTCATACTCAAGTCCTCATCCAAGTGGAAGAGACCAATTCCTCATGTGTTTGAGAGATAAGGAGGAAGCTAGTTAGTAGTTGAAATTTTCTCATGAATGAGTCAAGGTAGTAACTCTGATTTGATTGGTACTTCAAATTTCATTGATACATACATGAATTGACCTTATTTAATAGATTCATTATCATTTATAAAATCTATAAGAAATTGGTCATATCAAAAATTATTGTGGTGAAAAAAGGAAAAAAAATATGTTCCAACTATTATTTATGTCTTCCCAAAATTATTTATGATTTCTTTTAAAATATTCTACTGCCTATGCACTATTATAATGGAACAAAATTATTTTGTACAAACCTTTTTGGAACATTATTGTAGATATTGGTTGTACTACTAAATATGTAGTTTAAAACTAAGAAAACATTCAAAATTCTTACTACCCATGGCATATTCATCATACAATTTCTAAAATTAATTACTTTCAAATTATGAAGTTTCTCATGGTGACACTCTTTCTCACAACTTTTAAGAGCTTGATAAATCACATATCTTGTCACAGCTACCTCCTGACAATGATATTAATCTTAATGAGTTTGATATGTTTGGTCATCATGTCTTTGATAGACATCATAATAGGAATAATAGTAATATTTTGGATTTATTAAAAGAAATGATGAGTTAATTTATATAACTAAACCAAATAAGATATTAAAATTATGAATCTCATTCCGTAAATACATCCACTTTATATGCATTATCTACAAAACAAAAAAAATCTCTTAATATTATTATGAATGACTAAAATCAAAATGTGAAATTGCTTATATTGAAGATGATAATTTATTTATCGCTCATAGACAATAAAATCATAGCGTAGCAACAAAATGAGTTTTGTATTTAATATGTAAATAACTAACAATAATTTTACATTTTTATTAATTGCACCAATAGGTATTGTAACATTTAATATTAATTCTTTGACTATCCACTCATGCCTTTGTATACCTATAAAATAAATGAAACCATTGGAAGGGAAAACACTTGCGGTTTTACATCAATTTTCATAGTATATCTAATACATTTTGATTGATGAAATGAGTTTCATAGAACCAAATCTATTGATAGGTATTGATTGACATTTTCAAGAAGCCTTT